>PVJC01021173.1:0-28479 GCA_004026665.1 Murina feae | reverse complement strand
TACAATGTTTCAAAAAGCTGTGTTTCGCTAGAGGCAGTTTAATTGGAGCTGAGCTGAAGGGCTCAGCTTCACTTTCCCTCCTGCCGCAATGGAAAGGGCTGTTTACTCAGGTCCGTGAGTGGCGGCCGCCATGTTGGCTGGGCTAATTTGCATACAGCCGCTCTGATTGGCTGGTGGGCGTGGCTTACCCTGTCTCGGATAAACGGTTAATTTTAATATTTCGCTTTTATTAGTTTAGATATATATTTCAGAGAGAGGAAGGGAAAGGAAAAGGATTGAAACATCAATGATGAGAGAGAATCCTTGATCTGAAAGATAGTCAAGAAAATTCTATGATCCTATATAATAAAAGCCTAAATGCAAGTATCTGGTTGTCCTGCATGCCGTCTACTGGGGATTGAGCTGCAACCGGCATATGCCCTGACTGGGAATCCACCCATGACTTCCTGGTTCATAGGTCTATGCTCAACCACTGAGCCATATCAGCTGGTCTAAATCATATCTTTAAATATCTTTTACCTAGGTTCGCAATGGTACGTAGTGGAAAAAACGGTGAACTTCATCTTAAACAAATTGCATATTATAAACGAACCGGTGAATATCATCCAACTACACTACCGAGTGAGAGAAGTGGAATAAGAAGAGCAGCAAAAAAATTTGTCTTCAAAGGTAAAATTAAGGCCCCAAATCTTGAATATAGAGTTAATATAGATGCTTTTCCATATGTGTTCTTTATGGAATCTTGGGAGTTTCTGTAGTAATTGGTTGTTGCTGAACAATTACTAGTTGAATTGATGATGCCACTCAATCAAAAGCAAAATAAAAAAAACACATAGAAGTTAACTGAAGTCCATGAAAAGGGCATTTAAATTTATAGACAGAAAAGATACTTTGGGATAAAAAACAATACCTATACCTAGATTAACCTTGCCTGCTTTTTCCCTCAGGTGGTTTCAGATCTAATGTTATATTTTGAAGACTTATGTTACTATCAATGAAAAATTTGATGCTTAATATGAAAATGTTGAGAAAGTTAACTTGTTTGTTTACTATACTTATTTCTGTGGTTCCTGCGTTTCACTGCTATTAAATAATTTCTGAATGGGTTAAATATTAGGCAGTAGAATATATGTATTGAAAGTTTATGATAATTTTAGCCTTTTTCTCCTCTTCCAAAGGGTAAGGGAAGTTTGGAATGAGATAAGTAAGAGGTATAGTCACCAGATAACTGAATGTTGATGCTATTAATGAAAGTGTTGGCTAGAGGCACAGAATCAGGCCTTCCTCAAAGAAAGTCAAGAAAATTCTATGACCCTATATAATCTACACTAAAAAAAGAGAAAGATGCAAATTGACTGTACCTTTGTGACACCCACCAGTCAATCAGGAGAGAGTATGGAAAATAACCCAACAAAGATGGCGGGTTAATTTGCATACACAGGCGTCAAGCGGCTGGGGACAGGGCAGGACATTTGCATCATCACCATGGCAATGATGCAGGTGTTCCTCACTGCCCCAGCTGCTCCAGGCCTCTGGGCAGCTTGGGAAGGTGGAAAGGGAGCTCTAGCTGTAGCGAAGGTGGTGCCAGCAGCCAGGCAAAGGAAGGCCCATTCTTGCACGAATCTTCATGCATCAGGCCTCTAGTAAAAACCTACTATGCTAAGTGTCCAGTTGTCCAATCATCTATTCAACCAAAGCGTAATATGCTAATGACATGCTAAGGCTGCTCAACCGCTCGCTATGATGTGCATTGACCACCAGGGGGCAGACAGTCGACTGGTCATCCAGTTGCTGTGATATGCACTGACTATATGCACTGCAGACAGTCAACTGGTTGACTAGTCACTATGACGTGCACTGACCACCAGAGGGCAGACACTCTGACTGGTAAGTTAGCTTGCTGTTGGGACTGACTGAGACTGAGCGAGGTGGACTGGACACGCCCTGGAACCCTCTCATAGTATCTTTCCAGCAGGTCAACCTCCCGTGTCCCTCCCCAATCCTGATCGTGCTCTAGTGGGATCCCTCGGTCTGGCCTGCGTCCTCTCACAATACGGGACCTCTCAGGGGATGTTGGAGAGCTGGTTTTGACCCAATCCCACAGGCAGACTGAGGGACCCCATTGGTGCATGAATTTGTGCACCGGGCCTCTAGTAATAAATAAATGCTAGTCATTTCTCCCTGTGTACATAACTCCCTTAAGCTTAAGAACAGACATATTTCTGAGACTAAAGTGAGGATTCCTTGATTAATTTAATCATTTATGTAAAAAATGTTTGCAAAGTTCCTAATGAGCAGGTCACATCTCGGCCTTGGAGGTACATTGATGAATAAGATAGTAAGGTTCCTGCCCTCAAGTTGCTTAAATTCAAGTAAGGACTGTTCCACTGAGCATATGCTTAATTAATCATATTAGTAACTTAATGGTGTAATCTGGTTTTCGAATAGTTGCCTCATCTACACTAGAGAGGCAATGGTTCTCTCCCAGCTAGATTCTTGACAGGTATCCTCCAAAGGAAAACAAACTGTCTTGAGGATTAATGTTCTCCTACCTTCTGGCTTTACCAACCCCACCTCCTACTGAAATCCAGAAAAAGAGAGATGGTTGCTTACAAAAATGGAGTTATGATGAAATACTATTTCAGAAAATTCTGTTCCTGAAGTGGCTTACCTGTACATAGTTTGCTAATTTATGCCATTTTTAGAAGGTGTCTGCAAGTATTTTTCTAGTTTGTGTAACCCATAGAAAGTTAATTTCATACTTCCATAGTTTCACATGCTTTGGTGAGCAAGCTAGTTCTACTTATATTGCTAGATACAAAGTTATAGCAGCTAGTGGTCCTCATACATATCTAGTAAGTATAACAGCTGAGAGAGCATTTCATTATATTAACATCATTATAAATATTCTGTCTTACAGATAAAAAGGTTTTTAATTTTTTTTAAAAAAGCCCTCATGGTTTAAAGATAAGGTTGTAATCATCTTAAAATTATATAGATCTTTAAAAATTGCAATTATATTTTTGTCTCATTTATTCTAGATAAAAAGTTGTTTTATGTTGGAAAAGACAGAAAACAAAATCGTTTGGTAATTATTTCAGAAGAAGAAAAAAAGAAAGTCCTAAGAGAATGCCATGAAAACAACACTGGAGCCCATCATGGCATATCCAGAACGCTCACTCTAGTGGAATCCAATTACTACTGGACTTCTGTGACCAATGATGTCAAACAGTGGGTATGGCTGTTATTTAGAATCTTTTGAATAATCTATCTGTTATAGATATCCAAAATTCGTTGCTCCAGATTTACTCTGGATAGCAGTTTTCATTTACCAGTTAACTGCCACGATATTTTGAATTTAATTTAAAAAGGCCCGCAGCTTGCATCTTTAGATGCTTATGGCGTACAAATGGTTTAGTACCTTTTGTGGGGATAATTTTTGTGCAAAAAATTTTGTGTGTTTTATTTTCCTTCAGAATTCTTCTTTAAAATCACTAAAGTATAATTTGAACTAGAACAAAGCATTATTTAAACATTATATTTAGACAGATTTTTTAGAACTAGACTTTCATCATTGATCTCTACTGTATAGGCAGAATATAAATGGGGTTGAAATTCCTTTAACTAAATGACCTCATTGATGGCAGTCATCCAATCTTGATGTGAATTCTTAAAGTAAATATGTTCATAAAAAGTCAGGTCCTGTGTGTGCTCTCAACTTTTGTGCCCATTTCATCTTGCCATAGAAATGTCAAATATGGCAGAAACCTAAAACCCCCTAAATGCAAAGTCAAATTGTGAAGATAATGAAATTAGTCTGAGTTTTGTAACTTTGTAACCTACTAGGACATTCAGCTTCTTATAAAAAGTTCACCCATGCCCTGACTGGTTTGGCTCAATGAATAGAGTGTCAGCCTGCGGACTGAAGGGTCCCGGGTTCGATTCCAGTCAAGGGCATGTACCTTGGTTGCAGGCACATCCCCAGTAGGGGGTGTGCAGGAGGCAGCTGATCAATGTTTCTCTCTCATCGATGTTTCTAACGCTCTATCCCTCTCCCTTCCTCTCTGTAAAAAAAATCAATAAAATATATTTAAAAAAAAAAGTTCACCCAGAAATTCTGGGATTCTTGCTGGTAGATGAACTGATTTCTACTCTTTCTAGTACACTCAATTTGCAAATGGTAGGAATTCCTTGAAATATATATGTGAGATCTCTTTAATATTTGTAATAGTGCATCTAAAGGATGGTCTTTTTAGGCATAAATAATTAAACCAACATTTAAAAAAGTATAATTTATGAGTTATCAGTTTATGAATCTATGCAGGTATTCCAAAGACCTGGACATTTGTATTTGCCTTTAGAATCTGCCACAGTTCCTTTATAAACATTTGATGAAATCTTTATCAAATTTGAGAATGGATATGATTTTTGAAAATAACCAGGTTATTTGTATATAAGTTATAAAATAAAACCTTTGATAAAAAGTAATTACACATTGATATTTCTCTCTCTCTCTCTCTCTCTCTCTCACCCCCTTCCTCCTTCTCCATCTCCCTCCCTTCCCCTTCCTCTCTTTAAAATTAATCAATAAAAAAGTAACTATAATTGAATAAGATTATTTTAAAATTTTATTTAGGGGTTGCTTTGAAACTAGTTTCCAAAGTGGAATTCCAGAAATATGTTGAGCAATGTCACCATCCATAAGTTCATCAATTGATCTCATCCTGTTCACATGAAAGCTCCATGACAGCATGCGATTTGTTTCTGTCCATTCTCTTTTCCCAGAACCTAAAGGAATTTTTGGTATCTATAAATACAGTTTGAATAAAATTATGTGTTAATAAATTTTTGTTGAAGTAGATGTATGAATTAATTTATTGGAATGATAATTTTTAAAAAAACCTTTTGTTTATAGAAATTATTAGGTACTACATAGTGATTTCAAATTATAGCAAAGTTGTCTTAAGATCTATTCATTTCATAAACATTTATTGAATGTAAACCAGAATTATGTTCCATTTGAATACAACTCCTTAAGATGGTCATTGAATAGTATAGCAACAATATTTACTTATTATCTTGAATAGGAGGTTTTATTTTATTCTACAATAATCCAAAAATTTCTTCTTAAATATACAAAGTACCTATTAACTATTAAAGTTTTAGATTTATAAGACTGCTTTTATTATGTTGAATATATTAAAATTTACATGTCTTTTCTTCACTGTGTGTCTATTGCAGGTGTATGCTTGTCATCATTGTCAAGTGGCAAAAAATACAGTTATTCTAGCACCTAAACAACATCTCAAGGTGGAAAATCCATGGAGTATAGTTAGTGTTGATCTAATGGGCCCATTTCATATAAGCAACAGACGTCATGTGTATGCTATGATCATGACAGATTTGTTCACAAAATGGGTTGTGATTTTGCCTCTGTGTGATGTTACAGCATCAGAAGTTTCTAAAGCTATTATCAATATATTTTTCTTATATGGACCTCCTCAGAAAATAATAATGGACCAAAGAGATGAGTTCATTCGTCAGGTAAGACAGCTGAGGTCTAAGCTCTAAAATCAGTAAACATATTCTCGGGTGAGGATTATACAAACACAAAAATCTGAGTAAAGAATTTTATTACATATATATTGCATATTCATTTACTTACATAGATAGTTATGTAACCAATACGTATTAAAACACTAAAATGAAAACCCATAAGGTTAACCATGGAATTATTTTTAAGAGGAATAAGATTATAGTTTTTTTCTTAATTTTTCAGTTTATATGTATTATCGAATTGCTTTTATAATTTCAGTGATTAAAATATGCATTCTTGTTGTTTTTGCCATATAAATTCCTGATGCTCAGCAATAATTCGTTCACCTAGTCTTCAAACGTAGATGGCTCCTTCCAATCTCTTGCGCGTAGTGAAACCCGAGTAACTACATCTAGCCAAAGACATTGAGTGGACGGATGTGCACCACTTTTACAGCCCGAGGTAGTGAAAAACTCGTGCTTAGTTCTTCAGCCCCCCAATCTTACTCTTTTCTCTGGAGAATTGACAGGATATTCCAGATACCATACTGGAGAGTGATGGAATTTCTCCCATCCAGAATTGCTGGGGCACCTAGTGGAGAATAGTTGCTTTGGAAAGACATTCTGACCTACAACTGACTTTGAATGAGCAAACAATAAAACTGTTGAATTAAGCCTCGGAAACTTGAGTGTGTTTTTTTAAAAAATATATTTTATTGATTTTTTTACAGAGAGGAAGGGAGAGGGATAGAGAGTCAGAAACATCAATGAGAGAGAAACATCGATCAGCTGCCTCCTGCACACCTCCTACTGGGGATGTGCCCACAACCAAGATACATGCCCTTGACCAGAATCGAATCTGGGACCCTTCAGTCCACAGGCCGACGCTCTATCCACTGAGCCAGACTGGTTAGGGCTTGAATGTGTTTTGTAACTGCAACATAATCTTGCTTGCCTTGACTGACACAGCAGTGATGAAACCCTGTTTTGTTTGATGACAATATTAGAAATTCTGTTTACATTTCTTCTTTATCTAACAGCTTTACTAATAATGTGGATAGATTGATAATAGCATTCTGGGTCAATAAAGCAAATGATTGTGTGTCACACCTACTGTGCCAAGGTATCATAAGAGAAAAGTGAGAATCCTCAATATATAGGAATCTTCAGTGGTTCCCTGTCTCTTGCTTTCAACAATAATTGAATTTATGGCTATCATGTAATTTTCAGCAAAGCGAATCCTCACAGAATAGCCAGATGGCTTAAATTTCTTGTAATAAAACATGGTAATATCAATAATGCAGTCATCTATCAACCACAAGAAAGTGATAGAGCTGACACTTCTAATTAACTTGTGGTGGTATTAGATCTTTCATAGACATGTTAATGAAATGAAAATAAATATGAACTAATCCAATCTGATAGGAAATTGGCCACCCAAATTCAAAATTACAAAGAACACTATTTGGAAATACTTGCTTTTACCTCTATTAATGAGGAGCCTCACCTTAAGTGCAGATAGTGCTTCAAGAAATTAAATAATGACAGCATAAAGCCAATATGAATCACCAGTTTTTTCCAGTCATATTTGAAATCATGTGATAATCAATTCAGCACTTTAAAAATTTTACCAAAAGTAACAATCAATATTTAAGAGGTTTAGTAATACAAAAATTTAAAAATCACACAATTGGGAAAACGTGTTCTTTTTGCTGTGATTTAAATGGCTTAAATATTACAAAAAAAGCATAATGATTACCAAATGTTTTATTTTGTCAGCAAATACAGAAAACACTGGTAAAATGTTGTAATAAGATTACAACAGTGTACACAAAGTGGGAGATTTATCATATAGTTGGGTGAAAATATACGTTTCTACCGTAACTTGGCTTAGAATATTTGTTAAATTTTTAAAATAAAATATAGATTTTTTGTAAGCCCATGAAGAAGAGAGAATAAACATTTTCAAATGTAAAATTACTTCTTTAATTTTAGAAATATGTCTTATGGAAAACCAAAATTGTAACCATTAGTGGGATTTCTAGTTTAATGGGAAGAAAAAAAGACTGTTGGGATAAGGTTATCAAGGTAACATCTCACAAATGGATTCACCGGATCACTAGCAATTTCTTGAAAGAAAAAAGTTGAAGCCATTCCAAAGGTGCCACTTAAAACCATTGATTATGATCCCAGGTTGAAGCTTACCCAAATATACCTATTCTCTGGGATTCCTTTTTAGTTATTTTTTAACTAAAAGGAGATAGCTTACTAGTACATAGTATACCAGTATTAGCTAGAAATTGTATTCAGCTGCAAGTAACACAGAACACTTCTCTTCCTCCCAGTATAAAAATTTAGGTAAAAGAAGGCCCAGATTGGCAGGGTAACTCTGATTGTCATTGGGAACTGATGCTTCTAGCTTACTGTTCCACCATCTTTAGGAGGTGGACTGTCAAAGTTGTGCTTTCAGTATGGCTGCCAGAGCCCATTCCACAAAGTCTACATTTTAGTCAGAAAGAGGGGAAAGGTAATAGGCAAAAAAAAAAAAAAAAAAAAAAAAGCTAGTAGCAACTGAGTCCACCCAACAACTATTAAAAGCCCAACAATTGCATTTGTAACTTAAAAAAAATGTTTTTTATTGATTTTCTTTTTAGAGAGAGGAAGGGAGAAGGAGAGAGAAATATTGATGTTAGGGTGACGCATCAGTGAGGTGCCTCCTGCACTCCCCTGGGGATGCAGCCTGCAACCCAGGCATGTGCCATGATTGGGAATCAAACAGGCAACATTAGGTGCATAGGACGATGCCCAACCATCTCAGACACACTGGCCAGGGCTCTACACTCATTTTGACCTCCTTTAGGTTCTGTACATTACAACAACAATAATAGTAACATTAAGAGTTATAAATTGCCAAGAACTGCTTTAAGTCTTCACATTTACTCATTTAATCCTCAAAAGAATCCTGGGTGGGATTTTCCTGGTTTTACAGATGAGTAAACTGAGTACACAGAGGTTTGGTGAGTTGGCCAAGGTCATGTAGCTAATCGTATTATGTGACCTAGTGTTTTTTAGAAACTATCTACTGGATTAAAATGTTCCTTGTATTCAGAGTTGATGTTAAATTCTGTTCTTCCACTTCCTTGATGTATGTGTGTCCCTGGCAAGGCACTACACTTACCAAAGCTCCTACTTTTTATCTTTAAAATGGGGTTAACATTACCTTATATGATTGTTGTAATGTATAATGACAACAATGTAAAGCATCTAGTCCACTGACCAGCACATAGTCAGGACTCAATAAATGATAATTATTTTCAATAAAAAATAGATGTTTTTATATAAAACTAGGGGCCTGGTGCACAAAAATTTGTGCACTTGGGAGGTGGGAAGGTCCCTCAGCCCGGCCTGTGCCATCTTGCAGTCTGGGACCCCTCGGGGAATGTCCACCTGCTGGCATACCTGGCCAGCCTGGGTGAGTGGCTGATGGCTGTTTGCAGCGAGGCTGGGTGGAATTTATTTCACTTCTAAAGTTGAAACTTTGTTGCTTTAACCAGAGCCCAGGTCTGGATTGCCCCTGACAACCCAAGCTCCCAGCGCTTCCTTGAGCTCAAGGCTGGAAGCAGGTCTCTGAGGTTTATTTATCTTCTATAATTGAAACTTTGTTGGGGAAACTTTGTTGCCACAGTCGGCCTAGGCAAACAGGAACCTTAGCTTCCTGCATCGCCATGGCAAGCCTCCTGCTTGTTCCAGCTCTATGGCTGCCGGCTGCCATCTTGGCTGGGTTAATTTGCATACAGTTACTCTGATTGGCTGGTGGGTGTGGCTTGGCTGGTGGGCGTGTCTTAGGTGTCTTGGAGTGACTGTTAATTTGCATATTACTCTTTTATTAGATTAGATGGCCATGGTCAATGCAAAAGGCAAGTCTCAATTTATTTTGAAACCTTTTAATCAAGAGAAAATAAAATGTTAAAGTCAGCCTTGTTTTATATATTTTTCAGATTAATGTTGAACTATGTGGATTGTTTGGCATGAAGCAAATGGTAATTTTTCATGTCTCTCAAGCTGTTAACCAGACTGAAGGTATACCCAACACCATTAAAGCATTTCTTTCCAAACACTGTGCTGACTACCCAAACAACTGGGATGATCACTTGTCAGCTGTTTCATTTGCCTTCAATGTAACTCACTTGGTATGTGCCTTTTTATAATTCTATACTTTTAAGTTATGAGTATTTCTTGCCAAATAAGTGTTTTATTGTAAATTGTTGTTTATTTCCTTAAAACAGGAGCCTACTAAAAATACGCCATACTTTCAAATGTTTAACCGAAATCCTTATATGCTTGAGACTTTAGATGTTCTCCATGAAGTAGATGGTGATGATACAAGTATGTTTGCCAAAATTCTAAGTGCAATTAAAGAAGCTGATAAAATAATGGAGAATAAGACAACTTCAGTGGGCCAGGTGATTCTATTTAATAGAAAACTCTATAACAGAAAAATCTATAAAGTGATATTTTAAAATTCTGTAGCATATATACACACTCAGATACAAATACACATAACATACACACACACACACACACAAATACATCTGATATATCCTTAAACCAAATTCTTTTTCCACCAAATTCTGCTTGTCTTCCTTAAACATGGTGCTTACTAGCTATGAAATTCTGAAAGACAGTTATAGGAAAACCATGCATTTTGGAATCAAGTAGAACAGAATTCAAATCCCCCATCTTATTGCTTTCCAGTTGTTTGATTTGGGCAAATTACTTAATCTACCACAGTCTACTTTGTTTGTAAAGTTGGGGTAATGCTGACTTTCACATATTGTTTTAAGGATTAAGTGGGACTCATACCTAACTTTGAAGTAGCATCTTAATAATCATTTATATTATTATTTGCATTTACCTTCAAGAAGCTACAGCTCTTCATCCCCTTTGTTCTCTCTCTCTTTTCCCTTGCCCCATACTTGTAGATGGAGAATAACACTGTTGATGAAACACATAAAAACAAAATCATTGTTAAAAAGAAACCAAAGCAGTTAAATCCATTTCATCTAAAAGTGGGTCATGAAGTTTTAAGGCAAAAGAAAAACTGGTGGAAGGATGGTCGTTTCCAGTCGGAATGGGTTGGTCCTTGTGTCATAGACTATATTACAGAAAGTGGATGTGCTGTTCTGAGAGACAACACTGGGACTAGGCTTAAAAGACCTATCAAAATGTCTCACCTTAAGCCTTATGTAAGAGAATCCAGTGAACAAGGTAAATATCTGTCACTTCTCTATACTTTTCCTTTCTTTGAATGAGGAGAGAAGTTAAAAATAAAACTCCACACATTTTAATTTTTATAAAACTTGGTATTGTTTTAGATCCCAGGTAGTCTGTTTTATTAGAATATCTCTTCTGGAACCATCATGCTTAAAAGAGATTTTATTTTGATTGCTAGCGTGCGTCTCACACTTTCCCATAGTTCATGTGGGAGATGCATAGAAGAATTAATGTGTTCTCTATTTTCATATTCAGTATTTTATGAGCAACTTTGTGTCTCATTTTAGCATGAAAACATAGCAACTAAGATAATGCCAAGAACAAACACACTATCCCAAATCCTGTTGTGAGATAAATTTATTAGAGGACTTAAAAGAAATGTGATTAGTTTTTAACATTGCATCATAGTCAGGTGGGTATAGGGGAGGGGGCAGAATGGAATATAATCAGAATGTTATAAAATGCTATAAGAAGAGGTGATAACACCCCAAAGGAAGTTATACTTTCTCCCAAGTGGTTCTGAGCAGTCAAGATATCCTGATTTCTTTAACCCTTTCTTTCGTAGACTAGAACTAAATGACATTTTGCTATGGCTTTCAGATTAAATCCCACTTTTGTGAGACTTTGGTTTTGTCCTAGTGTATCTGCTCCCTAGAGTTTCTCTGAGGTGGATAACTGAGAGGGAGTTCATTGGTACCTTAGCCATTTAACTTTGCCTTTTTTATAAAGAAAGATAAAGCATCAATATTATTTGAATTCTAGAGACCTGATGCACAAAATCCTGCACCAGTGGGGTCCCTCTTCCTGGCCTGTGGGATTGGGCCGAAACTAGCTTTCCGACATTCCTCAAGGGGTCCTGGATTGCGAGAGGGTGCAGGCCAGGCTGAGGGACCCCACCAGTGCAGTACTGGGGCCAGGGAAGGACCACCAGAGGGCTCCAGGGTATGTCCGGCCCATCTTGCTCAGTCCCAATTGGCCAGACCCCAGCAGCTAACCTACCGGTCAAAGCGTCTGCCCCCTGGTGGTCAGTGCCCATCATAGCGACTAGTTAACTGCCCCTTGGTGGTCAGTGCACATCATAGTGAGCGGCCTTAACATATCATTAGCATATTATGCTTTGATTGGTTGAACGGATGACTGGATTACTGGACACTTAGCATATTAAGCTTTTATTATATAGAATAACAATTTATAGAAGATACAATCTACTCTAATAAAAGAGTAATATGCAAATTCACCATCACTCTGAGACACCTCAGCCATGCCCACCAGCCAAGCCACGCCCACCAGCCATCAGAGCGACGACATGCAAATTAACCCATCAAAGATGGCGGTTAATTTGCATACACAGGAGAGCGAAGACTAAAGACAGTGTAGAAGGAAGCCAAGTGCTGCAGAAAGGAGCCAAGTGGTGGAGAAGGGAATGGAACCGAGGCAGTGGAGACTGTGAAGAAGGGAGGGAGAAGCGGGGGGGGGGGGGGGGGGGGGGGGGGGGGGGGGGGGGGGGGGGGGGGGGGGGGGGGGGGGGGGAGCCGAGGTGGCAGAGATGGGAGTTGAGGCAGCAGAGATGGGAGCTGAGGCAGCAGAGATGAGAGGGAGCCGAGGCAGGCTTCGCTCTGGCTCAGGAAGCCCTATTCTTGCAGGAATCTTCCTGCAATGGGCTACTAGGGTAGTATAAACAGTATAATTAGCTGAGTTCTTTAACAGTCTTAAGTAAATAATAATTAGAAGAGCAGCAGATAACCTATACTTTATAGGACACTAGAGGCCTGGTACACGAATTTGTGCATGGGTGGGGTCCAGCTGGCCACCTCCCCCGATTACGGGGGGTGGGGACAGCTGGGGGTAAGGGCTGCAGGAAGTTGGCTGGCTGGCTGGCCCCGCCCCCAATTGGGGTGGAAGGTTAGATCAGGGGCTGCCCCCCAATCAGGCCAGTTGACCGGTCGCAGTGGATGTCATAGTGACTGATAGTTCTGATCGTTTGGTGTTCCAGTTGTTCTAGTGTATACATATACACACACACAAACACACAAACACACACTCTAGAGGCCCAGTGCATGAAATTCATGCACAGAGGGGGAGTTCCCTCAGCCCTGCCTGCACTCAGTCACTCGGGGACCCCTCTCACAATCTGAGACCCCTGGCTCCTAACCACTCACCTGTCTGGCTGCCTAATTGCCCCTAACCCCTCTGCCTCTTTGCCTGATTGCCCCTAACTCTCTGCCTGCCTGCCTGCCTGATCAGCCCTAACTGCCTCTGCCTGCCTACCTAATCACCCCTAACCTCTCTGCCTGCCTGATCGCCTCTGACTGCCTCTGCCTGCTTGACCACCCATAACTACCCTCCCCTGCTGGCCTGATCTCACCTCCAACTGCCTCTGCCTGTCTGATCACCCCAAACTGCTCTCCCCTGCCAGCCCGATCTCGTCCCCAGTGGCCCTCCTCTGCTGACCTCATTTCTGTCCTAACTTCTCTCCCCTGGTGGCCTGATTGCCCCTACCTGCCTTTGCCTGCCTAATCGCCCCTAACTGCCCTCCCCTGCTGGTCTAATCTCACCCCCAACTGTCCTCCCCTGCTGGTCTGTTCTCACCCCTAACTGCTCTCTCCTGCTGGCCTGATCACTCCTAATTGCCTGTGCCTGCCTGATCACTCCTAACTGCCCTCCCCTGCCTGCCTGATCTCACTCCCAACTACCCTCCTCTGCCGGCCAATTTGGTTCTGATTGGTCAATTTCTATGCCAGTCAGCATCAAAAGCTCAGTCTCCTAGGTAGCCATTGGCTCCTCACAGTTGACCTAGATTTGATTCTAATTGGTCAGTTTCTATGCCAGTCAGTGTCTCTGGGCCTATCGATGGGGCCTGATCAGAAAGGTGGGGGTGATCAGCAGCCCAGTGGAGGTGTGGAGAGAAATGGAGGTGTGGCTATAGGCCAGGCCAGGAGGGAAAGAGAGGCAAGTTCTGATCAATGGCTGCCACAGAGGCTATGGATCAGACCCTGCCTCTCTCTCTGGGCCACAGACCCCTAGACAGTCAGTGCTGGGTCAGGGCACCTGCAGTGGTCCCAGTCAGTGCTGGGTCACCACTTCCCATCTGGTCGAGCCTTCGGTTGGAATCAGTCATTACGACCCTGGCTCTTTATTATATAGGTAGATGAAGCCCTTGGAGTCTGTTTGCTCAGTAATAGCTCAATTGTGGTTCTGATCTGGGTCTGATGTAAGAGCTCTCATATTAGAAGCTCTTAGTGACTTTCCATCTGCTTGTGACAGACCCAGTTGCTCTATTAGTAATCATATCTTGAACTATTTGAATTCTGAAAGCTCATGATACCTTCATTCTCTTTGTTAGAAGATTAGCACTTTATTTCTTGTGAGTCTTAATTCTGAGCTTTATGATTTTTCCCTTCTGCAATGTAAGTAGAAAAAGTTTATGCGGGTACATGTCCTTTCTTCTTTAGCATGATTTTCTTCTTCATCTTTGACGTTCAGCTTCTTTCTAATGTGTTAATCTCATTAATACAAAATTTATATTTAAAGTATTCCTGTTTCAGGATCTGTTCCAAGATTTTGCAATTTGCTCTCACCAAAGAAACAAGACAAACATTTTGCTATTCTTGAATATTTCAGAATCCAATTGTGTAGAACAGTTTCTAAACAGAGGCTGTATACTTTCTGCTTCTTGCTTGAATTCTCTGCAGATACTTTTTCCAGTATATAAAGGAAGTTGCAATTTTAGTACTAGTGTACACATAAGAAACCTGAGATTGGTGGGTAAACTTGTTTTTCTTGTTAACCAAGAAAGTGTTGATCTGGCCATCTTGGAATCTGGTTCCTGATTTTATGTTTCTCTTATTTACAGAAATTCAATATACAGTGGAACCTCAGTTCTCAAACTTAATTCATTCCAGAAGCCTGTTCAAGAAGCATTTTGTTTGAAAACTGAATTCTTTTATTCCAGTAGAAATAATGTAAATTGAATTAATCCCTTCCAGACCCCCAGATGATTCCCTGTTTTAATCCTTCTTACATATAGTGCCTGCCTGTCTAATGTACTATTTAATCTATAAATAAACGCTTCATAAATTCATTGAACTGTCCCCTAATAGCTTTAAATGAATTTTTAAGTAAAAGATCCTCACCCAAGGATATTTTTTTCAATTGATTTTTAGACAGAGTGAAAGGGAAGGGGCAGGGGAAGAAACAGAGAGAGATGCACACATTGGACACTGTGGTCCAAGGGCCCACACTCTCTAGCCAGGACCTTAAATGAATTTTTAAATATATCACTGCCTCTGAAATGCTATGACTGGCTGCTTTTTGTTTATCCAGTCAGCAACAGTTTTTCTACCTGTTCAGTTGCCTGTGATTGTGAGTACTTTCACACCCTTAGCAACATAAGCACTTTTTTTTGTTTGTTTATCCTCACCAGTCGATATTTTTGCATTGATTTTTAAAGAGAGTGGAAGGGAGGGACTAGAGACAGAGAGGGAGAGAGAAACATAGATGTGAGAACACATTGATTGGTTGCCTCCCACACCCGATCAGGAGAGCCTGCAACTGGAGGTATGTCCTCTTGACCCGAATGGAACCAGGACCCTTCAGTCCTCTCACCAATGCTCTATCCACTGAACCAAACTGGCTAGGGCAACATTAGCACTCTTAGTGGCTCTTCATGTTTAAAAACTGTGCTAATCATTTGATTTCCACAGCAACAAAAGCATTCTGTCCTTTGTTTGTTGCCTGAGAGATGCTTTTTGACATGCTGAGGTATCAGCATGAAAGGCTTGTCAGGTCTGAAACTGAAGTTTTGGTTGACAACTAAGACATTTTTTTCACTGAACTGCTTGATCGAGAACTGAATTGTTGGAGATGGGAGATGTTCCAGAAATGAGGTTTGATTGTAATGTGATATCTACAGTCTTTTTTTCAATAACACATATTTTCCTGAAAATCTTCACCTCAGAAGCTGATTTTAAAGAGTCTTGAACTAAATTTAAAGCAAACGAAATGTCTTTGAATAAGCACCCCATTCTTTTGACATAAATTTGGATGAGCTATAGCCAAAAAGAACTATGTCTTTGTCTGTACTTGTCATTGCTACTTTTTTTTTTACCAGCCTTGAGATTTTGTAGTTATATTAAAGGCTCACTGTCCAAAGCAGATATGCTTCTGATGCCAATTTCTCATCCATTCTTATCTAGAACAGGGTGTAGAGAGAGCACATTCTGTACTATGATTACAATGTTTCTCATTATTATTTTAAGCAGTCTTATTTGTCTTTTTGTCTCTAGTTCAATGACAGGCATCTTTTTAAGATTAATTATTTTAACAAGAAATTTAATGATATACCATTGTGTCTATTTGTAATCATAATGTTCCCCTTGGAAATGAAAAATGTTATTGAACCATTATTTTATCTATCATAGATTTTAAATTGTTTCATTTGTTTGTTTTGTTTTGGATATGAGTTATTGTGATAGATTGTGTCTGCCTCCCCCAAAGATGTAGTGTGATGGCCCTTCACAGTTTGTAAAATGGTTTTCATCATATGTTATTTCCTATTGCTACTGAACAAATTATCACAATTTTAATGGCTCAAAACAATACCAGTTTATTATCTTTCAGTTCAGTAGCTTAGAAGGTCCGACATAGGTCTCACTGGGCTACTAGTAAAATCCAGGCATTGTCAGGCTCTGTTCCCCTCTGTAGGCTCCAAACGAGAATCTTTCCTTGCCCTTTCACCTTCTAGAGGCTACCCACACTGCTTGGCTGTGGGCCTCTTTCTCTGCCTTCAACGCCAGCATCACATCACATCTCTCCAACCTTCTACCTTCCACATTTAAGGACTGTAGTTTATGGGCCCAACCAGATAATTCAGGATAAACTCCCCATATTAACATAAGCTTGTTAGTAACTAATCCTATCACTATCCTATTTCATCTTTGCCATGTAAGGTAACATACTCACACATTCCAGAGATTAGTACATGGAGATCTTTAGTGGCCCATTCTGCCCACCACAGTGTGGTCTACATCCATGAATCAAAACAAACCGTAGTCTCTTTATTATCAAACCCATGATCTTGACTTTATTATTTAATATAGTTTATGCAAAGAGCTTCCCTTTGGCCTTTTACTTATATAATCTGAACTCATTCATTCAATTCTCTGTTGTTAGTATTGGTTATCGTAACTAATAAAAGCGAAATATTAAAATTAACCATTTTTTTGGGACGCTTAAGACACGTCCACCAGCCGATCAGAGTGGCTGTATGCAAATTAACCCAGCCAAGATGGCGGAGGCCGCAGCCCCGGTGTGCGGCTTCTCCTGGCCTGCGGCCTCCACCATCTTGGAGCCTCTGTCCTGGGAAGGCATCCAGCGCCCTGAGCCAGCTGATGCCTTCCCAGGCAGAAGCCTTGGGGGGCGGGACCAGCTGGCCGGCCGCCGAGGCCCCCTCCTGGGAGGCCATAGGGTGTGGGGTGGCTGGCGCCACCCCATCCGCTTCCCAGGCTGATGGCCTGGAGGGTCAGTGGGAGCTGTGGCCAGCCTGAAAACTGCCCTCAGACCCTTACCCAGGCTTGCCACACGCCCTGGGGTGAGGGTTTCCACTGGGGGGCTTGGCCAGCCTGCAAACAGACATTGGCCCCTCACCCAGGCTGGCCAGGCACATCAGCAGGTGGACATCCCCAGAGGGGTCCCAGACTGCGAGAGGGCACAGGCCAGGTTGAGGGACACCCCCCCCAACGAGTGCACAAATTTTTGTGCACCGGGCCCCTCGTTTATTATAACAGCAACTATGTAGAATCAAATTAATGGTTATTGTTATTTTATCGGAGAAGATGAATATGGCAACACATTCTAATGGCTTTAGGATTATCAGACCATATATAGGAATATTCAGGTCACTTCCTCTCTGAATAAGAAAATTAAGTATTCTGAAACCCTATACTTCTCTATTTGAAAAAATAAATTCAAATCACTCAGGCTTCTCTGAGGCTTTTATTTTAATTTATTTTTCTCCTTAGGGATATTTAAATATTTTTATTCTTCTTTTTACACAATAGTCATGGGTGTGTAAACTACAGCATAGGTAATAGAGTCAATTATATTTCATAAATAACTATGGTGTCAGATGGATACAAGGTTTATTGGGATGATCACATAGTAAATTATATAATATCTAATCACTGTAGTATACATCTGAAACTAATGGAATATTGTGTGTCAACTATAACTGAAAAATGAATTAAAACACATAAATAAATAAATAAATAAATAAATAAACTTTAGAAAGGGTAATATGAACACAAATAAACCTAAAAACGCCTAAAAATAATTTGCTTCTTAAACTTATTTTTTACTCTTTAACACTGCGTAAACTGAAACACTGCTTTCATCAGATACAACTAAATCAATATATTGAGAAAAGAAAAATACTTAGTCTCTTGTGTAATGGGACTGAGTAGAAAAGTCCTTTAAAAATGTTTGTTTAGCCCAGCCAGCATCACTCAGTGCTTGAGCACCCACCAGTGTGAATTAGGAGGTCAAGGCCCAGGTTGTGGTCTCAATCCCTAGTGGGAGTGCCCAGCTGATCAATGATTCTCTCTCATCATTGATGTTTCTATCTCTCCCTCTCCCTTCCTTTCTGAAATCAATCAAAATATTTATCTCTCTGTAACGAAGACAGAACTTATCTTATCCTTTTTTATATCCCTAACTCAGAATTCTAGATCAGTACTACCCAGTAGATATACAATGCAAAAAGCATGCAATATGTAATTTTAAATTTTCTAGTACTAACATTTAAAAAGTACAAATAGGTGAAAATAATTTTAATAATATATTTTATATAACCTAGTGTATCTAAAATACTATTTCAATATGTATGTAAGGTCTCAAGAGTCACTGTTCTGGTAATTTTTTGTAATCTTTTTGTTTTTTAAATTAAAGAGCATTTCTGTTGGCTTCAGTAGACTCAGACCATAATAAGAATTAAACATATTTGACCTTTCTGAATGAATGAGAATATTGTTGTTGTTTTTCAACACAAACAAGGCTTGAAATCTCCTGAGTAGTTTTCTATTGCATTTGTGTAGAATTTGCTGAGTATAATCCTTATTACAATAAGTTACTTTTCTCTCTATATAAAAGCCTAAGCGACCATTTGACCAGTAGCTATGATGCACACTGATCACCAGGGGGCAGACAATACATAAGCATGGAAACATGGAACAGACTAATCTGTTACAGAATCTCAGAGGGAAGCGGAGGGCAGGAAGAGATTAACCAAAGATCTTATATGCATACTAGAGACCTGGTGCACAGATTTGTGCCCTGGTGGGATCCCTCGGCCTGGCCAGTGGGGTTCAGACCAAAACTGGCATCCCGATATCACCTGAGGGGTCCCAGATTGCAAGAGGGTACAGGCCAGGCCAAGGGGCCCACCAGTGCACAAATCCATGCACTGGGCCTCTAGTTTAAAAGAAAATGTGTGTGTGTGTGTGTGTGTGACATATATATATATATATATATATATATATATATATATATATATAGTGTGTATCACATATTTAGAAGCTCTCTTCTGACAAATAAGTGTGGTAAAGTCCATTTGTTACTAAGTCTATTATAACTAGTAAGTTTTTAAGCTCAAGATCTATAAATGCATATCAAAGTGGTAACTTTATTTCTCTATATATAAACTTCCAAATTCATATATCATTTTATTGATTCTGTGAAATGTTTATTTAGTGGGTAGAAGAATCCAACAAAAGTTAATCTTGCTAGTTAATCCTTATTACTTGGGATTTTGTTCTTCATTTAGCATTGTTTAATTTGAAATTAATTATAATTCTAAAAGGTAAACTTATGTTTCTTCTTTCAGACAGTCTTTATCTCTTACAAAGTTCAGTAGTGGCAGATCATGACTACATTGGACTGCCTGAAATTCCAGTTGGAGCATACCAAGCAAGTATTCTGGTAGAAGACGCAACTATTGGTGTAGCCGATAATGAACTATTAACATCAAGCAAGGATGGTGAACTATTAGAATATAGAAATACTAAAATCTCTCCATTAATAGAAGATAATAGTAATCTTGAAAAGCAGACCTTCAGTTTGTTGGACTCCTCAAACCAAGTCCTTGAGTACTTAAGTTAGTAAATACCAAAATTTATTTACAGTGCTTGTTGAGAATATATAACTCCTTGAAACTTGATATTTTTTCCATTGAAAAAGGTTGTATAGAAGTGTCTGGACACACTCTTAATAACTACGTTCTGAACATTTATTTTATAACTATTTATTGATCTAAAGTTGTACCTTTTGAATGTTAGTGCATATATATAAAGGCAAAGAAAGCAGATAATATATAGAATTCACTTTTTCTTCTAAAAAAACAACAGGCAATGCTTGTTTCTTAGGAAGTGAAGTAAATTTCAGTTCAAAACTTTCAGATCTTTTGATAATGGTACCATGTTTTCAGTTTTAATTTTTAAAAAATATTTCTTTAAAAAATAAATTTGAACTATCTTGAATGGTGTTAATAAATATTCAATCATAGCAATGAATTAAGTGAAATTTCTCTCTGTGTCACTGGAATGTCTAAAAACAATATTGTACGGCCTTAGACAGCATGGCTCAGTGGAAAAGAGTGTCGGCCTATGGATTGAAGGATCTCCGGTTTAATTCCAGTCAAGGGTATGTACCTCTGTTGCAGGCTTGATCTGCGGCTCCAATCCCCGGCTCTAGACGAGGCAGCCAGTCAGTGTCTCTCTCTCACTCACATACATGCTTCTCTCTCTGTCTCTTCCACTCTTTCCCTTCCACTCTTTCTAAAAATCACTGGGAAAATATCCTTGAGTGAGGATTAACCAAAAAAATTTTTTTAGAAACAATATTGTAGGAAAATATTTAGTTATTTAATGGGTTCTTATAGGAAGGATATTGACAATTTTACTTTGTTAGTCTCAGAATTAGGATCTGAAACTATATATTTATTTTAAAACATGTGTGCATTTTTATAATATATTGTAGAGCCAAAATCATTCATTAATATTTTTTCTACAGTCTTAAGTAAATATTAAAAAGTAAGTGATATTAATGATAAAATAACTGATATCAAAGATTTTAAACTATCATTTCTATGTTGTTTATAATTTTAGTCATCAAATATTTGTTATAAAACACTTTGAAGAATACTGTGGAGAAATTAAAAGATGAGTCAGGGCTGTGTCTGATCCTCATAAGGGACTTACAGTTTGGAAAGGAATGTGGACCAAATAAGCCATATACAGCACAAGCACTAACTCTGTGAAGATCTGAGAAGACGTTTATGCACATCTTTCCTGCTCACATTACAGTGGTCAAACCTACACAGAGGTTTCTTTTTGTGGTGATGACAATGTCCTAAAATTAGTGGTGGTGGCTGCATAACTCTGAACATATTAAAATTCATTGAATTGTACACTTTGCAAATTCTGTTAGAGGCCATATATGATGAAAGTTATTTTCATCATAAACAGTCAATACAAGCTATTCAAATAAAAAGCTAATTTTATTACTGAAATCCCAGTATCTAATGTAGAAGTTCCAAATACAGATTTTTAATAAGCAAATGCACACAAATTATATATACACAAATAGTCTTGTCTATAATGTTTGCAGAGCTCTGGTAAGAGTAAAAATACAGGTCCACATGCCATATACATGACTTTTTAGAAGTGATAAATCTAGCTAATGATTCCTATCCTTGGCAAATATGCCTTCCTAAGGTTTTCAGAATTCTTGGGCTCCTCAAGCCCTGTATTAATGAGTGGTCTCAGAGAGCCTTTTTGTCCCCACTTCATCCTCTCCCAAGGAAAACCGAACCCAGCTTCTACATCTCCCTTGCCCAGCCCCGTCTAGGAATGTGCTGTCCAACCATCTGCCCACCTTCCTGGAACTGACCAGAAAAGCTGCCCAGTGGTCTCACCCTACAGGGAAGGACATAGACTCAGCAGGCAGAACCTAGTCCTCATGCAAAGGGTCCCGAGTGGGTTCTCTCTTGCCTGGATTTAAGGAGGTTTTCGATAGGATGAATATATAGGAAAATTTTGACCAAAAAAAATCCAGAAATGTTTTTATGAGGTGTTGTGTGCCACCTTGTGGTATTACTAGGAACACTTAAAATTTCGCATGATATAGAAGGAAATGGAAATGCTGAGCTAAAATGGAGAAGTACATTCTGAATGAGCATAATTGCCTGGTTTTGAAAAGTTTTTATATATCATGATTAACATACCAAGTATGAAATTTTCTAATAGTGCTATCTAAAAGAATTTAACTCACTAAGATTTATAAAAGTAAACTTACTACATATTTACCTGTCAGATTAATTTAATAGACTCAAAAAAAGATATTTATTAAAGGCCTACCATGTTTCAGGGCCTGTTCTGGCACTCAGGGTGCACCAGTCAGTGAGAAACTAAAGTCCCTGCCCTCCTAGAGTTTACATCCCAACTGGGTAGTGAAATGGTGACCAGCAGTTTTAAATATATTTCTTCACTTACATCCAGTTTTAAAATGTCATTTATAGCCTTTACGTAGGCATCTTGTTGGGATCCCTTACCTTAAACCTTAAAAAGCATGTGTTCTGTTCCTCTTATTTTTGGACTGTGTAGAAAGTTGTAACTATTTTACTAGAGTTTTAAAAAGGACTGGGCCTTATATTGGAAAACAAATTTAAAAAGCAATAATCTAAGCATACAATTTAATGTTGTGTAAAAAGAACCGTGATTAAACATAAAGAAAATAGAGGTTTAAAATAAAAAAGATAACAGAAATTAATGAACTAGGAAATAAACATATAATATGAAGAATAACTAAGCCAAATGTTGCTTCTTTGAAAATACTAATAGAGACAAATGCAGTAAGCATAATAAAAAATAAACCTGGAGAACTTATAAATAAACAATATTGTGATGTAAAAGGGACAGAACCATGTATAAATAAGGATGTTTAAAAGGGATATTACAACTTTTCCCAGTAAGTTTGAAACTAACAAAATGGACACATTTTGGAGAAAATTTAACCTGCAAAAGTGGTTCAAGAAGAAAAAAATAAAAGAAATAATAAGTGAGATGATTTTACCAAACATAATAAAATTTAAGGAATACGTACTTTTAATCTTACATAAGTTTTTTCAGAGTGTAGAAACTGAAGGAAGACTGAAATCTTGGCATGAGGGCGGCATCATCTTGATATCAAAATCTGAAAAGGACAGAATGAGGAAGGAAAATAACAGGTCATTTTGTCATGAACATAAATACAAAGGCATGAAAAGAAATTAGCAAACTGAATCTAATAACTTATAACAGTATGCATTTTAACCAAATTGAGTAGATCTCAAAAATTCAAGGTTGGTTTCATGTAAAAAAAAAAAAAAAAGAAGCAATTAATATAGCTAATGGCTGCATTTCTAAGGGTCCTGGTACGAATGAGATGAAACACCTAAAATGATTTCAACTAAAGATAAAGAACTGTTTAAAAGGAGGATTAATGGAGCTCACAAAGCATTTGGTGACCAGCAATAGCCAGAAATCTGTAGGCCTAAAGGGTCAAGAAGAGGAAATGCCCAGTGAGAGATGGGTTATGGAAGAGGGTTTAACCAGAATTTGTATCCACAGCAGAATGCAGCCTCTGCCAGAACCATCACAAATCAGAACTGTGACAACCATTGTGAAAATTGTGATAATCCCTCTGGAAGCTGGAATGAGAATGGACTGGAAAAGAGCAGTGGAGGACTACACAGGAGGCTGTTGCAATAATTCAGGTGCTAGATGATGATGGCATTGGTAGCAATGGAGGTGGTGAGACATGGTTAGTATCTGTTATATTTTGAAGCTAGATTAATCAGAATTTGCTGACAGGTGCAGGAATTTAAAAAAAGTACATGATGACTGTAAGCTTTTCAGGCTAATCTATGATGACTAAACTTGTTTTTAAATTCAAATTCTTTATTAAGGTATTACATAAGTCTCCTCCCCCTCCCCCCTCCATTGATCTCTCCTCGGTTGCTCCCATCCCTGAGCACCCAGCACATGCCCTAAACCTCCCTACTGTCTGTGTCCATTGATTATGCTCATATGCATGCATATAAATCCTTTGGTTGATCTCTTACTCCCCCTTCCCCCTTGCCTTCCCACTTAGGTTGGACAGGCTGTTTGATGCTTCTATGTCTCTGGCTCTATTTTTGTTCATCAGTTTATGTTGTTCCTTATATTCCACAAATGAGTAAGATCATGTGATATTTATCGTTTTCCTACTGGCTTATTTCACTTAGCATAATGCTCTCCAGGTCCATCCATGCTGCTGCAAATGGTGAGAGTTCCTTCTCTTTTACAGCAGCATAGTATTCCATTGTGTAGATGTGCCAGAGTTTTCTAATCCACTCATGTGCTGATGGGCACTTAGGCTTTTTCCAAATCTTAGCTATGGTAAATTGTGCTGCTATGAACATAGGGATGCATATATCCTTTCTAATTGTTGTTTCTGATTACCTGGGATATATTCCTAGAAGTGGGATCACTGGGTCAAATGGGAGTTCCACTTTTAATTTTTTGAGGAAACTCCATACTGTTCTCCATAGTGGCTGCACCAGTCTGCATTCCCACCAGCAGTGCATGAGGGTTCCTTTTTCTCTGTATCCTCTCCAGCACTTGTCGTTTCTTGGTTTGTTGATGATAGCCATTCTGACAGGTGTGAGATGGTACCTCATTGTCATTTTGGTTTTCAGTTCTCGGATGATTAGTGACTTTGAGCATGTTTTCATGTGTCTTGGCTTTCTGAATGTCCTCTTTCGAAAAGTGTCTATTTAGGACCTTTGCCCATTTTTTTTATTGGATTGTTTATCTTCCTTTTATTAAGTTGTATGAGTTCCCTGTAAATTTTGGAGATTAAACTCTTATGAGAGATAACATTGGCAAATATGTTCTCCCATGCAGTGGGCTTTCTTGTTGTTTTGATGGTTTCTTTTGTTGTGCAGAAACTTTTTATTTTGATGTAGTCCCATTTGTTTCATTGTCTTAGGAGCTGTATAAGTAAAGATATTGCTATGACATATGTCTGATATTTTGCTGCCTATGGATTCTTCTAAGATTTTTATGGTTTCCCCTCTTACGTTTAAGTCCTTTATCCATTTTGAGTTTATTTTTGTATATGGTGTAAGTTGGTGTTCTAGTTTCAGTTTTTGCATGTATCTGTCTAATTTTCTCAACACAATTTATTGAAGAGGTTGTCTTGACTCCAATGTCAAATATTAATTGAGCATAGTGGTTTGGGTAGATTTCTGGGTTCTCTGTTCTCTTCCATTGGTCTATATGTCTGTTTTCGTGCCAGTACCAGGCAGTTTTGAGAACAGTGGCTTTGTAATATAGCTTGTATCTATTATTGTGATCCCTCCAACTTTGTTCTTTCTCAGGATTTCTGCAGCTATTTGGGGTCTTTTTTTATTCTATATAAAATTTTGGAGCGTTTGTTCTAGGACTGTGAAACTTGCCATTGGTATTTTAATGGAGATTGCATTGAATCTACAGATTGCTTTGGGTAGTATGGATATTTTAATGATGTTGATTCTATCAATCCATGAACACATATACAGAGTCCTCCAGTTACATCAGACTCGATGTATGTTGTTTTGTGATTATATCGCCATTTCCCATTTATTTATATACAAAAAAGTCCCATCATTTTGACATATATATGTGCTTTATGTTTTTACTATTTATTTACCACAAGTAAAGATCAGGAATTACCTTTCTTTTATTTATTTTTTTACTATTTCACTTCATTACTGCTGTGCATGTGCTCTATGTGAGCGACGTAGGTGCTTATGTAGGTGGGTTCCGACTTATGGCAAAAATTGCTTTACGTCGCGTCTAGAAATGGATCTCTGATCTAACCCAAGGACCTACTGTATCCTTCCATTTGTTTATGTCTTCCTCTATCTCTTTTTTCAACGTCCTGAAGTTTTCTGAGTATAGGTCTTTTACCATGACTAAACTTTTTAGGCTTACATAACTGGAAGGATGGAATTGATGCTGAGATGAGGAAGACCAGGAGGAACAGGTTTGAAGAAAAGAGTTCAGTTTTGAACGTGTTGATTTTTGAGATTTTTATAATACATTCCAGTGGATCTGTGGAGTAGATATTTGGATATGCGAGTCTGGAGTTCAGGAGATGGGAAATCAGCATTCATTTATGCACAATTCAGACTTTCCAAAATAAAACTTGAATTAATCTGTGTCCCTTTGGGGCGGCCAAGGCATTCTCTGCTGCAGAGATCTGCACTTGCCATTGACCTGCCATGCTTCTTGTTCCTCACTGCTGAGGCAGCGATCCTGAGCATCCGGTGATTGATTAAACATAATCTAAGGCATTATTTATATTACCTGGCAGAGCAAACAGATGCTGAAGCAGGTTTCCCAGCTTTATGAATGATGGCAGCAGAGCATTCCTCCCCTTTCCCCAGTTTGATGGATATAGCTGATGCTAACAGCACATTTAAGGACTACAAATAATGCAGGCAGGTTTTCAAGAGTCTCGTTCTCATTTGTCAGTGGAAACTGAAAGAGGCAAAACATTAGTAACTAATTATTTTGCAATCATGTAGTACTTTGGCTTTGCTAAGGAATTCACAATCCAGTGCAATTTATATAGAATTTCTGAGATTGTTCCAATATCACTTTTCTATTTTAACCTCAATTTGCAATTTGAAAACTGCAGAGAGGAGAATTTCTTTTTTCTAGAATAAGAATCAGGACCTCTTTGGAACATCTTTCTTTTATTCCACCTCACTAGGTTGGAGTTATTAACCTTTAGTTATGAACTTTCCTTTGAATTTCTGTCAATGTACCTAAAAGTTTTAGCATTGTACATCATTTTACTAAGATACCTAAATTATCTAGGTCATTGGGATACAGGGCTTTGCTGAAGCAATATGCCATTTCAGTTCTCTCTGAGGAGGAAGCTGTGTTTTATTCCCACTATGGTCAATGACTGGAAGGTCATATGTAATTGGAAAAGACAGTCGTCATTGAGGGCAGGAAAGAACCAGAAAGCCCAATGTTTTCTGTTCTTCCCTCACACAAACTCAACTCTTTCCATAGCCACCTTCACATCTCTCCCCTCTGGCATTTGGTCATCCGGCTGATTCCCATGTTCAAGACCGTCCAATTCCCAGCAGGCATGATAGTCAGATACGCACCTGCCCCATGTGGACAGAGATTCACTCGCACATGGTGGTTGCTTCTGGGCTGCTCACGGAGCTCCCACCTCCATTCTGTCCAATAATACTCACCCAACTTTTCTTTCTTTTTTTTAAAAAGCTGAACCTAATTTTAATATACCCTTATTTCTTAAAATGGCACTAGATTAACCAAATATGCAAATGATTTTGAATGACATCACATGTTTATTTTTGGCTCTTTAAGTGCTCATGTAAAAAAACAGCCAATCTCATAATATTTTGGTCTCTGGTTAGAGAATACTGACTCTTTGCAAAGAGGACATAGATACTGTCAGTATCTGTGTGAGCCCTGACATTCCAGATATTTTCAAGTGTCTGGATGCTTGGCATGATGCAGACATAAATGCTGTATGACTGGAAGCATTTTAAATTACTCTTCTTAGAAAACAGCTATGATTCACTGAATAACACCTCTTTAATGAGGGCACAAATCCACACATATTTTTTTACTGAGTTTTACCACCAGATGTCAGCCATACCCTGCACTGGTAATAACTACCCTGAAGAAATTTTTATGAGGAATCCATGGATGTAGACTGACTGCTCTTTCATCTCCCCTGCCCGCCATCTCTTTTCCACTTCTTCCGGCTATGACCGTCATTCTGTCATCTATTGATCTGTCATTGACTTGTTACTTACACTGCACACAGGCATTCTGTCTAAATAATGAAACAGTATTTTACGAAAAAGAAAGTGTAAATATTTACATATACAAATGTGAAAGTAACACTAAAATGCTTTCTAAACTTGGATCTGGAATTCAGGCCTTTTTTAGCCCAGTAACTTAGGTACTAATGAGAGCTATTCAGCCTTTGTTTCAGAGTATACTTTCAACTGTCACACGGAACCTTTGCTTTTTGGAACTTTTATTAGATTTGTGTTGTTACTCTGGAATTATATTCTTACTAGTGGCCCGGTGCATGAAATTCGTGCACGGGGGTAGGGGTGGTGGGGTGGTCCTTCAGCCCGACCTGCACCCTCTCCAATATGGAGTTCTTGGGGACTCTCACAATCCAGGACCTCTGGTTCTTAACTGCTAACCTGCCTGCCTGCCCTAACCACTCTGCCTGCCTGCCTGCCTGATCCCCCTAACTGCCCTCCCCTACCGGCCTGGTCATCCCTATTAACTTTCTTTTTAATCTTATCCCCTTCACACACAATTGTATTTGACTTCCTTATTGGCTTCTTCCTCTCACACAATTTTTCTCCTTTATGTAACACTTTTCCTACTGACTCATCATTTATAAACTTTCCTTTCCTCCTTATTTCCTACTTCTGTTCCATCACCATTCTTCCTATTTTTCTGCTACCCTCCTACCCTTCCCACATTCCTTCTTTCCTTTATCTTTACCCCTGCCCACCCTCCCCTTTTCCTTCCTTCCCACCTTAAT
>PVJC01021172.1:0-19382 GCA_004026665.1 Murina feae | reverse complement strand
GAGTGGTTAGGGGGTGATCAGGCTGGCAGGCAGAAGTGGTTAGGAGGCAATCAGCTAGGCAGGCAGTTGGGAGCCAGCAGTCCTGGATTGTGAGAGGGATGTCTGATTGCCTAAATGGGCAGTCAGACATCCCTCAAGGGGTCCCAGATTAGAGAGGGTGCAGGCTGTGTTGAGGAACATTCCCTCCCCCCCAGTGCACTAATTTCATGCACTGTGCCTCTGGTATAAAAAATAACCTAATTAGTACAACCACTATGGAAGACAGTGTGGAGGCTTCTCAAAAAGTTAAGAATATAGCCTTGCCAGCATGGCTTAGTGTTTGAGCATTGACCTATGAACCAAGAGGTCATAGTTCAATTTATGGTCAGGGCACATGCCTGGATTGCAGGCTCAGTCACCAGTGTGGGGCATGCAGGAGGCAGCTGATCAATGGTGCTCTCTCATCATTGATGTTTCTCTTTCCCTTTCCCTTTCTCTCTGAAATCAATAAAAATATATTTTAATAAAAAAAGAAAGAATACAGCTACCCTACCCCTCTTCTGGAGATCTACTAGAAAAATGTGAAAACATTTATTCACAAAGATACGTGCACCCCTTTGTTCATTGCAGCATTATCCATGGTGGCCAAGACATGGAAACAACTGAAGTACCCTTTGCTAGAGGACTAGATAGAGAAGATGCTGGATATACACACAATGGAATACTGCTCAGTCGTAAGAAAAGATGAACTACTACCATTTGCGACAACATGGATAGATCTTGAGAATATCATGCTAAGCAAAATAAACCAGACAGAAAAGGTTAAAAACCATATGATCGCACTCATATGTGGGAAACAAAAACTGAAAACAGCAAATGAAGAAGACAAACAGACAGAAATGCATAGACACAGATAACAGTATGGTGGTTACCAGAGGGAAGCAGGTGGGAGGGTATTAAGGGATAAAAGGGGGTCAAATATATGGTGATGGGAGATTTAACTTTGGGTGGTGGACACACAATGCAATATAAAGAGGATCATCACAGAATTATACACTTGAAAACTACATAATCTTATTTACCAATGTCACTGCAATAAATCTCATTTTTTTCAAAAAAAAACTAAGAAATAATCTAATTAGTGAAGTGGTTGCTTGGATGGTGTGGGAGGCAGCGTAATGACCCCACCCCAGATGTCTACTCCCTAATCCCTGGAGCTCCAGGGACCTGTGAATTTTTGACCTTACATGGCAGAAGAGACTTCACAGCTGTGGTTGAATGAAAGATTCTGACATGAGATTATTCTGGATTATCCACATGGGCCCTAAATGTAATCATTAGGGTCCTTATAAGAGGGAGACAGGAGGGTCAGAATGAGAGGACATGATGGTGGAATCAGAGGTAGAAAGACATGCTACAAGCTCCAGAATTCAGAAGTCCTCTACCAGCTGGGTAAGATAAGACAACTTTGCCCCCGGAGCCCCCAGAAGAAACACAGCTCTGTTGACACATTGACTTGGGCCCCATGGTACCCATTTTGAACTTTAAAAAATACATATATGTGTGTGTGTGTGTGTGTGTGTGTGTGTGTGTGTGTGTGTGTATGAAAGAGGAAGGGAGAGGGAGAAGGAGAGAGAGAAACATCAATGATGAGAGAGAATCATTGATCAGTCGCCTCCTGCACACCCCCTACTAGAGATCAAGCCCACAACCCAGGCATGTGCCCTGGACCAGGAATCGAACCGTGACCTCCTGGTTCATAGTTTGATAATCAACCACTGAGCCACCCTGCCTGGGCCTATTTTGGACTTCTGACCTCCAAAACTGTAAGAGTAAATCTGTGTTATTTTAAGCTACTAAACTGATGGTATTTGTTACATCAGCAAAGAAAAACTGACAAATAGGGATGTTTTCTACAGGACATCATTCTCTGGCTTACTCCAGGCCTTCAAAGGAGATCGGAAAAAGATGCATTTTGTATGCATTAAGCACCTACTGTGTGCTTATCACTGGCCATAAGAACAGTGAAAGCATGGGCTGTTCCTTTAAGGAGCTCAGGGTCTAGTGAGGGAATAGAGGGTAAAGCATTGGGGAAGATGGAAAATCTACTAGATATTTATCTTCCTAGGATCCTCACCCATGAAGAACTTAGTTTGGGTTCTTCTTCTAATCTTAGCTAACATGTCAGGGTGCCTATTCCTGGCCCGAGAAAACCCTCTCAGGTTGGGAAATTAGCTCACGGCTCAACAATTAGAGGTGGCGACTTTGATGTTCCTGGCAGGTGGCCTCCCCACCCAGTCAGGAGCCAGGAACTGACAACTTTTCCAGCCAGCACAGATCCGGAAAGCGCCAGGCTCCCGCTGACTCTCTGCACCCATGATCTGCTCAAACTCCTGCTTCGAATAGCGACGGACAGATCTTGTTTAGGTCATTGCGCCAGACTTGCAGATTCCCAGGAGACTTAGCACAGACTTCCCGGCTGCCCATCCATGATCAGCCGTCAGGAAAACCGTAGGAGAATGGGGTCAAGAAAGTGCTTCGTACAAAAGGAAAAGTTCTGCACGGTTAATGTAGAGGTTTCCTTAGTGCCTGTGGCATAGAAGAAGGTTATATAAGCAATAATAAGCCCAGCTCTTGGGGGTCCCCTTCCCACTTGCTCGCCCAGAAGCAGAGCTGTCGGGATACTGAGCTGTCCCAGCTCCATGTTTTCCTGAGGAGTGTCTCACCCATGCACAAAAATAAGTCCACCAAATGCTGACAAAATTAAACATACAATTATCACGTGAGTCAGCAGTTCTACCTGATGGACATTTCCCCGCCCCAAACTGAAAACAGATATCAAACAAATGCTTGTATATGAGTGTTCACAGAAGCATTATTCCCAACAGCCAACTCGTGAAAACAACTCACGTGTCTATCAAGAGATGCATGGATAAACAAAAAGTGGCATTTCCATATGATGGATAGTATTCTATATAATAAAGAGCTAATATGCTAATTAGACCAAACAGCAGAATGACCATCAGGATGACCTTCCAGATGAAGGCAGGGCTGCGAGGGGATGAGAGGGGTGAGCCCCTTGCATGAATTTCGTGTATTAGGCCTCTAATTCATCCATAAAAAGGAATGAAATTGTGTTACATGGATGATCCTGGGAAACATTATGCTAAGAGATCCAGCCAAATACAAAAGGTAGCAAACAATATGACTCTACTTGCATGAAATATCTAGAATAGATCAATCCTGAGAGATAGACAGCAGATTGGTGGTTGCTGAGGGGAGGAGGAAATGGGAGTAACTCCTTAATGGGTACAGGGTTTTCTTTTGGAGGGATGACGTGTCTTGGAAGTAGATAGAGGTGGTGGTTGCACAACGTGGTGAATGTCCTAAGTGTCTCAGAATTGCATACTTTAAAGTCTTTAATTTTATAGTATGTAAATTTCACCTCAATTTAAAAAGCAAACCGCTCACTTGGCTGCTATGCCTGCCCGTTCTTTCTCGCCAGGTACTGCAGACTCTCACTGGCACTGGCAGGTAACTGCTACCACTCCCATGCTTGTTAAATGCCATGTTCTTTGGATGGTTGGCTGGGTACCACCATCTCCTGTAGGATAACCTGCATGGCTGAGGGTCTAGAGTCCTGGGGAACCTGTGTCTCCTTTACGCCCTTCTAGACCACATCCCATTCTTTATAGAGTTCTAGAAAAACACCTGAATTTGATTCTGAGCAAAATTCAGGCAGGAGCCATTGGAAACCAAAAGATCAGCCAAGCAAATGATAGATTTTTTGGGTCCCACATCAAACCTACACCAGAGTCCTTTTAACTTAGAATTGGATAAAAGGACTGCTCTTTGCCATCCACGAATCCCCACGAAAGCCAGTCTGTCTGCTAAGAGACTCTCATATGCATGCTCTAGCCCAAACATCAAACTCTCCCTGCCCTTTGATAAAGCCAGACCTGCTTTTGTGGATATGCAGCAAGGGAATAATGAACACTGGCTAAGAGAATAAGCTACATTCACTGAGGGGAGGGGGCGGGAGGCTAGACATGAGCCCTTGAGGTTGTACGTCATTTGTGCGGCTGGTAGAGAATGAATTATTTCTTCCCAATGCGGCGCCATCGTACATCACAGTCAATTTTCAGCCCATCTGGAAGGTTTCAAAACCCCCAGAATGGGATTGGAGTTAAAAACAGTCTCAGCAGCAAGCCTTCCTAAACAGATTATAATAAATATAAACGTAGAAAGAGTTCCCTGTTTAGAGGAACTTACCCTGTGCTGTGTCCCACACTCAGGCAATGTCTCCTCTCAGAATCTATGGGGTGGGAACTATGACCGAACATTCCCATTTTGCAGATAAGAACACTGAGGCTCCGAGAGGTCAATTAAGCCCTCTGGCTACCCAGGTGGAGAGGGGCAGCAGTGCACTGACTCTAGGTCCCACATGTCCATCGCGTTGCTGATGGTGTGAGCCAGGAAGTCCCACACGCCCGTCTGCACTCTGCACTGGAAACGCGCTTGTGTCCTGGTGGTGATCTGAAAGCACATTGCAGAAGGAAACTGCTCCCGTTGAGCCCTCCTGTCTTTACCCATCTTTCTTGGATTTCTCCTCATAGCTGAGCAGAAGTGGCTAAGAAGACACATGACTCGGGGCCAAAGGAAACGGTATTTTCTATGTGTTGAGCTTGGGCCTCCCTAGGGGGTTGATGCATCCGACAGTCCTGGCCCTTGTAGGACAGAGAAAAGAAGGTCTCAGCGTTGGCATGGGCAGCTTTGAGTTCTGGGGTGAAATTCTTAGACCTTACTCCCAAGGTAGCAAGAAGCCACTGCAGTTCATGGAGCAGGTTAGTGACACAATGGAGGAAAGAGTGGGGAGAGCTACGGGTAGAGCAGAGTTATTCCTGGGCCCACTGAACAGATGAGAAAACGAAGGAGGCCCAGAGAGGTTCACTCAGTTGCCCAAGTCACAGAGCAGAACAAAATTCAGCAAAATTGCTGGGCAATGGTATTTCCACAGTAAAAAAGCACAAGTTAAGTGAGCACATCATGTAATGATTGGCTGGGAAGCCCAGCACGCCACAAGGTCAGTTGAAGGACCATCAAGAGGAAGCCAGGGCCCCAGGGGCGGGCTTGCAGGTTAAGTTCCGAGGGCAGCTTGCATCACCCTGCCTGCCTCTTCCCCCGGAAGGATCCCTCAGTGACCCCTGACCTTCCCTGCTTCTTATCCCTGGAGAATGGAGGGGGGGAGAGGGGAAGGGTGCAGGGACATGCCTCTATCTGCCACCCTGGAAAAGTGGGGATATGGAAACCCAGAGGCCAATATTTCTAACAGATAATTGCTCTATTATTTAAACAACAGCCACTGAAATAGCTCATTAAAGGGACAAAGGTAGTAATTACCCAGATTTTTATCTGCGGGAATCTAAGAGAAGCACCAGGGGTTATGTTTCTAGGTAACCTAGGAGCCTGAGAAGCACAGCAAAGCACAGTCACCAGGGCCAAACCAGTTTGGCAGAAACCTCCCGCCCCTGCAGGGTTCACTGTATGTGGCAATGATCAGAAATGTGGCTGAAGTTTGTGAGCATTTCACACTCACCAGGAATTGTGCGAAAGGTATACTCCCGTGTCTTTGACGTTGCACAACAGCCATAGGGAGAATGTACAATTCATAGTCCCATTTTGCAGATAAGGAAACTGAGGCTCAGAAAGGCGATGTCACTTGCCCATTAGGCAGTGGGGGGGTTGTCCCATTCTACTCTACTGCATGCGATAAAGACCTCATCCTGAGGTCTCGCTGGGGAACATCTATCAATGGCCAACAAAAAGACAGATGATGACCTACATACATCTTCATAACAAGCCAGGGCAGGCTTTTTGTGCTAATTGTACAACCAGGTAAACTGAGGCTCAGAGAGGTGAAGTGAGCTGCAGAATGAGGAGTTTCATCTGTGACTCCTGCTGCCTTTGTATTTAGGGCATTTAATGTGTGAGGCATTTAGGCTTGGAAAGGAGATTTTGTTTTTGGTAGTTTTTGTTTCGCTCTTTTACAGAAACTCTCTCATGAGGAGGAGGAGAGAAAGCCAACAGGATATTCCTAAGAGTCAGTTCTCAGTCTCCCCCAACTACCAGCCACACGACCCCTCTGCCTTCCCCTTTCCCATCCCTGGGGAACTCTGGGGATCAGGCTAAATGACAGTGCCAGCTGACATGTCCTGGGGGTGGAGCAGCCATTGCTTCCTGCCCAGTGGGAACCCAACCCAGAGGAATGTTGAGAGGAAGCCTCTGGGCAGGTGGGGGGCCCCCCAAGGAGCCAGGGAGGGCTGAGAAGGGCAGTGATAAGGAAGCCTTTTCCTCCCTGGCCTCTGCTGGGAGATAAGCATCGCAGGCCTTAGACATCTCGGCCACTCATCTCGGCTTCATGATGCCCAGGCTCTCTGGCTCCGGCTCATTCCCCTTGACCAGCAGGGCCGCACCCTGGGACAAGAGAACAGGGGTGGGGGAGTGGGGGTCAAAGTGGCACAAAGCTTCCCATCAGGAGGCATCGGATTTCTGGATCTTCCGAAGGAGGGCAGGTGGCCTTGAGCTGAATGGGGATCACTGGGCTGGGATGCTTCTCTACCTGCTCAGGCTGTGCCCTCTGAAGCCGGGAGGCTCAGGTCTGAAGCGACAAGGGTTCCGCCTGCACTCAGGAGGACGGGATTAGACAAGGGTGTCGACAGTGAGAGGTGGGGTCAGGGCCACTTTGGCGCCTGTCCTCTATAATTCTCTCAACCACCACGACTATCTTTGTTTCTGTCACTGGGACATTAGAAAAGCTGACTCCCTTTCTCTAGGCGATGATGAGCTGAGAGGGTTGGGCAGAGGCCGCCTGGATTTTGAAGGCCAAAGTAAAGATTTGTATTTTAATCCTAAAGCAATGGGTGCCACTGATGAATTTGGAGCAGCCAATTGACAGAGATCTACAGGGTTTTTAAAAATCATCTGTAACTGTGGCAAAATACATATAACATAAAATTTACCACTTTGACAATTTTTAAGTAGCAAAAAGTCAGTGCCATTTAAGTTTACTCGGGTTGTTTTGCAACCATCACCACCGTCTATCTCAGAAATGTTGTTTTGCAAAGCTGAAACTATATCCATTAAAAAAATGACCCCCAGGCACTGGCATCCCCCATCTCCTCTCCACCCCCGTGAGTCTGGCTACTCTAGATACCTCCCATCAGTGGACTCGCACACGACTTGTCTTTTTGTCACTGACTTAGTTCACTTAGCATCAGGTCCTCAAGCTGCACCCATGTGGTAGCACGTATCCCACCTGAATTTCATTCCTCAAGGCTAATATTCCAGTGTATGGATGGACCACATTTTGTTTATCCCTTCATCCAAGGGGGACATCCGGTCTATTTCCATCTTTGGGCTATTGTAAATAGCTGTTATGAACACGGGTGTGCACCCTGCTTTCAATTCTGTGGGGTACATGTCTAGCGGTGAAATTGCTGGGCCTCATACTGATTTGAGGCACTGCCCTGAACTAGTTCTCAAAAGTCACTCTGGTTGCTCTGTAAAGCGTGGACACACAGCAGGCAAGAATGAGCACCAAGAGCCAGTGAACAGGCTGCCATGGCTGCCGTGAGGGCGGGAGGAGATGGAGCCTGGGGGCTGGATGGCAGCTGTGGGCAGAGAAGATTCCTGAAATGCAAATCTTGTCTTTCCCAGGAGGTGATGTCGGGCTCCTCTTTACAGAAAAGCGACTCAGAGAAGGGCAAAGAGATGACTGAGGCGAATGGGATGATTTCTGCCTTTGGAATGTGGACTTCCACAGTGGCAAATTGCATGGGCTTTGAGGCCAGACAGCCTGGGTTCGGATCCTGACTCTGCCGCCTGGCGCTGAGCCTCAGGTTCCTCATCTGTGAAAGGGAGATAACAATACCTCCTTCTGGGGTCTGTCAAGATTACAGGTGATCATTTGGGGGCAGTATCTTGATTAAAGTAAATGCTCACTAAAATCTAGATGAATATGATCTACCAACCACATCGACAATGCAGTGTCAGACACAGCCTCTCCATGCTGTCCGGACATTTTTGAGTAGTAGTGCCAGCCACGTGTCCCGAGCTTCTTGTGACATCGTCACTGTCACTTGGCTGGGTGGCCAGGGAGGCAATACTGCAGGATGCCCTTTCCCTAGCTTTTCGGATACATCTCCCCCATCCATCACCAGGCCGTCTTGCCCTGGTTCTCTTCCGTGACTGACAGGCTCCTGAATTATGAAAAAGAGTGAGAGATATTTATGTCTCTGCTCGGGCCTCGCCCCCGCCCTTCAGGGGGAGTGGGAAGGTCTTCCCGTGCAGGAGGAATCTGTCAAGTCCTCGAAGAAACCGTTTTTCTGCCTTTCTCAGCAGTCTCCTTTGGCGCTGCTCCCCCGTGGAGGACAGCTGGTTCCTGCTGTCTGTCCAGGTGGGGGAGCAGGCAGGGAAGGGGGAGAGGGTCATGAAGTGGGGGGAGGGGAAGCACCACCTGCCAATCTCCATCACCTCCCTCCCTCCTGTTGCTGTGTTCTCAGGGGAGCCCCTTCTCCTTTCCTCTGTGTGTTGAAGTACCCAACCCCTTGGATGTGAGTCACCTGCCTCTGTGGCAGTCTCCTCTTCCAGTCTCCTGGCCCCTTGCCCCTGCAGGCCAACACGAAGCAGGCAGGCAGCACCTGGACCCAGGGCTGAGTTCTCCGTTCACTGCTGCCTTCAGTGCCATGGTTCAGAGTGTGGGCTATGGAGTCAGACTGCCCAGGTCCACATCTCAGCTCCACTACTTACTACCTTTGTTCACTTTGGGCAAAACACTTCCTAACCATGTGCCTATTTCCTCTTATTCTGGATTGAGTTCTATCTCCCTCCCCCCAATGTTATATCACGAGTCCTAAGTCCCAGTACCTCAAATGTAACCTGATTTGGAAATAAGGTGGTCGCACATGTAATTAGCAAGATGAGGGCATATCGTAGCAGCGGTCTCTAATGCAAGATGACCGGCGTCCTTATTAAAGGGGAAATTCAGACCCCGACATGCACACAGGGAACAGCAGGAATCCTGGGGTTTGTAGCCACAAGACATGAAACTACCAGAAGCTAAGAGAGAGGCCCGGCTCAGACCCTTCCCAGTGCCTTCAGCGGAGCGCAGCCCCTCACTGGTTTTCTGGGAACAGCCAGGTGAGCTAAGGCTCTGGAGAACAGATTCTACGACCCCTGTCCACATCTGCACTGCAGTCTCGAGACAGACTCTCAGCTGCCACCACCCCGCTCAGCTGCTCCTAACTTCCTGACCCACAGAAGTGACGTGATAATAATAAAGGTTTTCTTTTTCAAGCTGCTTACTTTTGGGGTATCTTGTGAGGCGGCAATAGGTGACTAACACTGTGACCTTGTGTAACTTGCTTGATCTCTCTGAGCCTCAATTTGATCACCTATATAATGGGAATAATGGTAGCTCTCAGGAAATGGAGGTGTTTAAATAAGATAATTTTTTAAATAATAGCACTTTCTAAGTATTTGGCACCTTGCATAAAGATAAGGAAACCAAGGCTCAGAGAGGTAAAGTAACTTACTCAAGACCACACAGCTGCTAACTGGGCCTGGGAACCAGGCCAGCTGGTCCAGAGGCTGTGTTCCCACTCACTGCGCCACAGGCGCTCGCACAGAAGGCTTCAGCTCAGTGCCGGACACAAAGAAAGTGCTCGGGCAACATTAGCTACCTCATCTAATACCCTTGGATGTTTCTTAATTAACTCCTACTGGTTAACTCTGAATTAATTAGTAAGAATTATTAAGTTGACCACTCACGGCTCTACCATGGATCCTTTTTATCTCTAAAGACCTGCCCTGGCAGCTTCTGTTTAAGTGCCTCCAGCCAGGAAACCCCAAGGTAACAGAACAGCCAACACCTATGAAGGGGGCAGGCACCCAGCACTGTGCTGAGCCATTGCACGTGTTACGTCATTTCACTCACCACCAGCCACCCATAGCAGTCAGATACCATTGTTAAGCCTATTTTGCAGATGGGAAAACTGAGGCCATGAGTCCACAGAGCAGATGTCCCCTGTCCCAAGCCACAATGCCAGAAATTTGAACCCTTGCAGCAGGGCTCCCTCCCCCCACGCTCTAACCCACCAGGGTGGCAGATCTGACTCGTTGGTATAGTCGAAAGATTCAACTAAGCAGAGGCGTTCTCAGAATCTGGTCCTTCCTACGCAGGCGTTCCACTGAACACACATTCCCCGAGGCCTTCGGCCAGCTTCTCTGCGCTTCGCCACCCCCAGCTGGGGCCTTCCTTCCTGTCTAAAGAAGTGAAAGCCGGGGACACCAGCCCGGCCCAATATAGCTCCAGATCTAAATTTAACAACAATGAGCGGCTCCGGCCTGACCCTGCAGGGAAGAAAGGGGAGAGAGGAAAGGGAAAAAAAGCAACAACTAATTCTTCACAAATTCGGACAATCATAAAGGTTCCTTTCAAGTGTCAGGGCATATTCTTAGCAAGAGCGTAACACCTAAATCAAGTCCAGGCTGTAAAAATGGCATAATAGCAGGAAGCCGGGCTACAGGCCTCACTTCCTCTGGGGAGACAGGGGATTTGGGGGGTGTCAGAGACCAGCGCGCAGGCCAGAGCCAGGCAGGGCCTGACTCACTGGGAGGAGCGCACCTCTCCCCGGCCTCCCACGGAGTCCCTTCTGGGGTCCCCTGTGTGGGCCTTTGCAGCTCTAGCCTTAGGTCATCAGCAGCAGGACTGTCACTACCTGCCCAGCAGATCTTGGCAGAGCCCAAGTGCAAGTCCAAACAGCAAGCTGGGCGGGGCCAGGTGAGAAGGCACCTCTCACACTAATGGCAGGGGCACAAGGGCCCCGCTGCAGGGCTCTGCAGGCCCTGTGTTTGCTGGGAGGTCAGCTTGCCTACAGGTCATGTTCCTGGGGCCCAGGTTTGCCGCCAGGTTCTGAAAATGGCACCAAGGATGGCCGTTCCTGGGAGACACAGAATGAATTCCTCTGACAACGCAGGGCCTCGCCCGGGCTTTGCTGGATCTCCCTAGGCTGCATGGCAGCCAGAGGAGCTGCTGTCTCACCTTCCCTCCCTGGCTCCTTCTCTGGGTACCAACCCACAGTGCAATCCAGCAACTCTTCCAGCCTGTTTGGGCCCCCTGTCCATCTTCCCTCAGTCAGGCATCCCCCCCAATTAAAGCTTGTACATTCACTCCCGCCTTGCTATCTGCTTCTTGGGAGACCCACACTAACACACAGGGCCATGTCCTCTCGGTGTGACACCCTTATAGGTGCTTCTCATCTCACTGGGAAAAATCCAAATTCCTGACCCTGGCCTCGGGACCACCTCTTTGACACCCACTTCTGACTTTATCCTCTGGATCAAAGATCTTCTTGCTGTTTCTTGAACATCGATAATTGTTTCTGCCCCAGGGCCTTTGCACTTGCTATCCCTGCTGTCTGGACCACTCTCCTCCAGGCCTGGAGGCTTCTCACTCATCCTCCAGGTCTCAATTCAAATTTCACCTCCTCGAAGAGGCCCTCCTTGACCCACTTGATCCAAACAGGCTTTCTGTCTCTGCTCCCCAATCAATATCTACTTAGACTGGGAAAACATGTCGCTCTGTTCTTAGTTGATTTGTCTGACAGCCCTTCTGGAAAGCAAGCATCTAGAAATATAACAAGAGCCAGCATTTACTGAGGACTGACCAGGGGCTGGGCACTCTCTCCTAAGAGCTTCTCCTTTTCCAGAAATCCATCTTGCTGCTTGCGAAAAGAGGACACCTCTGGACACCAACAAATGCCCATGCCTCCTCCTGTCACAAAACTGGCCGGATTCGTCACATGCCTGCTACGAACCAGGTGCTGTATGTAAGTCACAGTGTTCCCCTTTCACAGGGAACCTGCAAGGCAGGACCTAGTTACTCACCATTTGTCTCTTCCTCCCACTCCCCACCCTTCTCTGTCCTGCTCTGTCCCAAAGGTGGACCCCTACCCCTATGGACTCCATCTCCCAGGATCCCTTGTGCTCTGGCTTCTGTTGGGATCATCCAAAGAGAAGCACTGGCAGGAGATCTAAGGGTAAAAGGAGAGGCTGGGCGCTGCTTCCGATTCCTCCTAACTCAGGGCCGCATCACTGGTAGGGATATGTCCCTCCCCAGGTATGGCTCCTGCAGGTAGCTCGTCCACCAGGACCCAGCCCTAACCTTGGGGCTCCAGAAACCCAGAGGGTGCCAGCACCCCGCTGATGCTAGACTCTGGGTGCCTGAGGAACCCTCGTTTGCTCACTTAACCCTGCTCACTCTCTATGTGTCGCCCTTGATTAAACTCTCATACTTTGAAACATGCAGGGCAGATGCTATTTCCTGCAGGGATCCTGGTGTGCAAGCATTAGGATCCCGCTTTATGAATGAGAAAGAGGCAGGGAGATTCAAAGCCACTATCTAAGGTCACATACTTGGCTAAGAGCAGGAGAGGTGTGCCTACTCCCGGAGTCCCCGCTCTGTCCATTTTGACAAAGACCCACCTGAACCTAGAGGTTAAGAGGGTGGGCTCTGGACCAACACAGACCTGGGTTCAAGGCCCAGCTCCTGGCCCTTTGGTGAGCTGTTACTCCCCCAGAGCCCCATTTTCCTCATCTCAAAAGTATGCATAATAGTAATCGTTTTACTTTCCAGGGCTGTTGCTAGAATTAAATGGTATAGTGTATATATAAACACTTATTGTGCCTGGAGCAATAGCAAGTGCATGGTAAGTAATTAGCATCAGCAGCAGCATCGGAGTCATCACTATTACTATTATTGTTGTTACTGATCTCCCTTGTCCACCAATATCATTTCCAGACCTGCTACTCCCCCAAGATAAGGGGAGAACAATTCACACAGACATGATGAGCTAATGGCCCCGGCTATTCATAGAGTTTGTTCTTACCAAAGCGCAGGAGGACAGAGGACTCCAGTTACTTAACTGGGTCAAAGTTACACCTGACCCCTCCTTTCCTGCTCCCCCCAAGCTTGGCACAGGACTTATCTCAGCGCCCATCGCCTCTGAAGGCCATCCCTGCTGGGAGGCTTTGATAGGGAAAGTGTGAAGAACAAAGGCCATTGTTCGGGGAGGCAGCTGGTGCCTCTCAGACCCCAGGCTGCTTCCCAGGGGTGAGGTCTGGCTCCCAAGACACAAAGAGACTAAAGTCATTAGGACCAGAGACAAACAATGACAGAATCACTTCTATTTACCTAACCGGGCAGAGGCTGCCAAGTGGGAACAATGAGCCTGGGACACTGGACACATTTTCCCTCTGCCCTTGCGCCTTAAGAGTTTCTTCCAAAATAACGGGACAGATGGTGTGTGGTCCAGGCCTGGGTGCGGAGCCCATTTCTGGGAAGATGGCTCAGGACAGCGCTTAAAGGAATAAGCTGCAGATTCAAATCTGATTCCGTCATTATTAGCTATGTCACTTGGGATAAGTGACTTCATTCTGTAAACCTCAGTCTCCCCAGCTGGAAAATGGAGATAACCAACCTAGGCAAGGGATCCCTACAGGATGTCAGTCATGCTGATCCCCCTCCTCTCCCTCCTCCTCCTTCTTCTACCCCTCCTTCTCCTCCTGCACAGCCTTGGGTAAGTTCCCTCCTTGCTGAAACTCAGTTTCTACATCTGTTAAATGGGAGTAAGCAACCAGCTCAGCAATCAGGTAAGCACCAAGTAAAAAGAAGAAAACCATTTGGAAACCATGATACTGGGCTCTTTAAGAGTCTAGTTCTGCCTGGCTCACCTTCACGTGACCTTGGCCAGGCCCTTCCTTCCCAGGCGAGCATCCCCATGTGCAATATGGGGATAGCCACAGTGTCTTCCTATAGTGTGAGTGCCCTGAGACTTCAGGAGGTGATGCTGCTGGTAAGCCCAAAGATTAATGCATACTGAGCACTATTATCTTGCTAAGAACTGACTGACCTTTCCATGAAGGTCAGGGGCTAACATAGATAAGTAATAATGGAAATTACCACATTGCCTATCTATAGGCTATACCGCACAGGTGTACCCATTTTACCGAAGGGAAAATTGAGGTCTGGTAGACGAAATGGGAGCTGACGTGGGAAAATGGGAGCTGACCTTCTAATGTCCAGTGGTATATGGTGAGTTCAGGTCATTTTTACCAGGGTCCTTGCCAGGTGGCAGTGACAGGAAACCTAGAGTGACCCCTGTCACTGACCTGTCCCAGCATCATCATTCCCTTGCTCTTGCCTCATTGAAGGTGCTGCTGGGGTGTTGGAGCAGATACTCCCTCACCCAGACAGAGAAACTAAGATTGGCATAAACCAGCCCCTCTCCATCTCTCAGCCTTGCAGAGTGGCTTCATTCTTACGCAGGCCCATGTCTCATGGTGGCAAGATGCCCACCAGCAGCTCCCAGCAGATGCTTCACCAGGGCAGCAATTCCAATGAAAAAGAGAGCTCTTTGCCCCCAATACTCCAGCCAGAGTCCAAGGGCTGTTGGTTCCCATTGGACTACTGTGAGTCACATGACCATCCCTGAACCTATCATCAGGGTCCAGGGGATGGAATACACTGATTAGGCAAATCTAGAACTGGAAGTAGGCCTACTCCCCTTGAACATCAGAGACAGAAAGTGGGGGTGGGATGGGAACCCAGGAGGAAATCAGGGTGTTGTCAGGGTGTGAATAAACCACAGATGTCACTCTACAGCTGCCACCTGGGACAGGTTTCTTCTGCTGGGCTGTGGCTTGGGGTCCACCTGCTATGTCTCCCTGTATGTGTTCAGCAAGGTTCAGAGGAAGAAGGCCGAAGACCACACACTAAGTGATCTGGTTGACCTCCTGAAACTTCTGGGCCTGTTCTACAGATCACATGTGAATCAATACCTTAAAATAAATTTTTAGTTCTCTCTTCTCTCTTCTCTCTCTCTCCCCCTCCCTCTCCTCCCTCCCTTCTCCTCCCCCCACCTTGGCTTATACAGATTGAAAAGGCTCCAAATGAACTTGGCCCTCACACTGTTAACAGAGGAATGTCCCTGGCATTGCACACAACTTCTCTGAGAGAGACACTGGATAGGGGAAAGAGAAATGGAACGGAAGAAAACTGAGGAGTGCAATAAAAGGAAATTCAAAGACAAGCCAACATGACAACCCCTTTTTCAAGGCTGCACATACCTAATAGCAGGAAATCCTGAATGAGCATTTGCTTTGTGCCACACTGATGCCCATTACACAGAAAAGAGAGACTGGGGCTCAGAGAGAAGAAGAGGGTTCCCCGAAGCTTTACAACTGTTAAAGACAAAGGTTGGAACTATTTGTCATCAACACTTATGCTCCTAGCCAGTACGCTTCGCTCTCGCTTCCTGCTGATGGTCTCGTTTGTGAAACCCACTGACAGCTCACTTTCACCTTTGAAGTCCTTGGTGTGCCTGTTGGCAGACTGCCCAGGCTCACACCTACATGTGCATGGAAAACCATATGACTCCACGGAGAAACTGGGTATCAGATTTAATTCTTGACCCCCATCAAATCCCCAGCCTCCAGTAAGCCCCCTGGCAGTGATTCTGACGATCTGAGTCATGGCTGCGTATTTAATGTGCAATGGCAAGAACTGAATCACAGCTATTCCAAGCCTCTGCCACCAATCGCAAGGCAAGAAGTCAGCGGCTCTGTAGCAAGGGCTCACCGACCCTCATTCCCTATTTCTAGCCGCAAGACCCTCCCCTGGTGCCGTCAGGGATGCATTTCTGGATTCATCTCTCTAATCTCACTCTCCCAGGTTGTCCTCGCCTCAGGCTCAGAGTGCTTTTGCTTCAGTGGCTCCCTATTACCTTCAAAACAAACTTCACAGTTTGATAAAAAAAAGTCCTTCATGATCTAATCCTGTTTTTTGTCCCAGGCTCCTCTCCCATTGTTTCTTGGCCTTTCTTCTCCAGAAGTCCTAAATTACTTGTAGTTGCTCTAAGCTGTGCATTCTTCCAAGCTCCCATGCCTTTGCATTGCTGTTCCATCTGCCTGGAATGCCCTTCCCTCATCCTAACTGGCAGCTCCTCGTTACCATTCAAAATACAGCTTGAGCATCAACCTCTATTCTGTCTTTGAAATCTGACCTCCCCCTGGGGATCAATCCTGACTTCTTCTGCCTATTTTATTACTGTCCAACCCTTACTGCCCATCTCCTCTATTGTGAACACCCACATTCTCTGTACACTCCCCTTAAGTACTTTATCACAGGACTCAATGTTGTATCTTCCTGGCCTCCTTTAAGACAGAACCACAATGCCATGTTCATCATCCTATCCTATTACCCAGCAGTATCCAGCACATAGTAGATGCTCAATAAATACTGTTGGTTAAGAGGGAGGGAGGGAGGGAGGGAGGGAGGGAAGGATAAAGTGTCCGGACTATTCCCTTAGATTGTGATATTTCTTACTGACTCTAGTAATAGACCCAGATCCAGGTCCACTCACACAGTAGGCCTTCCGTCATTGTCTGCTAAATTCAATAGTTAGCAATACAGACCTTGCTGCAAAGTCCAGCATGGAGCTGTTTCTGTGATTTGGGCCCAGTAGCTCTTGTGACTTCATTTGCCATTAGCCACAGCTGCAGAATGCCCAGCCCCCGCCCCAGGCCTTCCATTTGGAGGCCTTGCAAGTGAGGGCGCCTTTGTTTTCCAACTCAAGGCCCCTACAGTGATTTTGTTTTTCATGGAAAAGGGGCCTGTTCGTTACATTGTGTTCCTGTCTTGGAGATAATTGTCATTCATCTGACATCAAAGTCAGAGCCACGACCAGCTCGTTTAAGGCTCTAAGGCTCGTTCCACCCATATTTTCTTTCAATCAGGAAATGGGGTATTTCCTTCATTTTTTAAACCATCCCAGCGAGCCTCTGCCACATGGCTTCCTTTCCACTTTTCTTGAAACACAAGGATGGAATCAGGCCTCCCCACACTGCAGCGGCCACAGAGGGTCTCCATTTCCTCTGATCTTTATCTAACACTTGTCGGGCACATTGTAATGACAGTATTTTTTATTTATACAACACCTTTCTGTGAGGGCCAGGGTGGGGCTGACAGGGGATGGGAGCCAGATGAACGTCTTAGAGAGATTAGAGCTGAAAATGACGTTCTGTAACAGAGAAAGACGCAGGGCCAGAAAGGGGAGGGATTTGCCCCAACCAAGGACTGTTCCCAGCCTGGAAGCAGCTGCCTGACCTTTGGAGATCTTTGTTCCATGGCGATTGTTATTTATTTGCCCTGGTTCTTATGTTTCTAGATTTAATCTAGTAACACATTCTGATGCCCACCTTCTCCACCGGGCTCCCGATCTTTCCTCTACTGGCATCCCTGGCACATCCATGGCTGTCCTCCGACCTCCTGCCCTCAGCCTTCTTTAGGGGAATCCCTCTCCCTCCTTTCTCCACATCTTAACATTTCCTATCACTGAGTTTTGAGAATTCAGGCCCTTTCTCCTCTCACTTTCTTGGTCATTCCAGGCTCTCATAGCTTTGATCAATCATAATTCTAAAGTCGGTCACTCCAGCCTGGCCCATGTGGCTCAATGGTTGAGCATTGACCTGTGAACTAGGAGGTCACAGTTCGATTCCTGGTCGGGGCACATGCCCGGGTAGTAGGCTCTATTCCCAGTGTGGGGTGTGCAGGAGGCAGCTGATCAATGATTCTCATCATTGATGTTTCTCTCTTTTCCCCTCTCTCTTCCTCTCTGAAATCAATAAAAAAATTTTTTAAAAGAAAAATAAATTTGGTCACTGCAGCCCAGACCTAGATGAGCTCCAAGTGTGAATGGTGTAGAGGTTAAGCTTCTATAAAAAAACACAACCCCTGCCTTAGCTGGTTTTCTCAGTGGTTAGAACATTGGCCTGCATACTGAAGGTTCTTGGGTTCGACTCCGGGCAAGGTCATGCACCTTGGTTGCAGCTCAATGTCTCTCTCTCACAACCATATTTCTTTCTTTCTCTCTCTCCTCCTTCCCTCCCTTTCTCCTTCCCCTTCTCCTTCTCCCTTCCACTGTCGCTAAAAATCAATGGAAAAAAATATCCATTTTTGTTTCTCATTCATGTCACTTCCTTCCTCTACTTCTTTCACTATTTGTGTTGCAAAAAACATTGTAATTAATTTCTCTGATTGCTCCCTCCCTCCTCACACCATAGGTTCTTCAAAAAAAGAGAGAACATTTTCCTGGGTTGCACGCCTGCCTCCCAGTCCAGTGCTGAGCAGAGTGCTGGGCTCAAGCAGGTACTCAGGACACAGATGAGGAAATATAAGGTGGATGGGTGGGCGTTCTCTAGCCAGTCTCCCCAAGTTCTCTAGGCATTTGTCCAAAGGAGCCAGGAACCCAGTGCAGTTATGATATTCCTCTCCTGGAGTCAGAGCTGCTGTACCTGCAAAGCCAAATGGTGCTGAGAAATGTCTGTGTGTGTGTCCATATCACTGGTGATTAACAGCTGGAAGCAAAATGAACACAAGTGCCAGGAAATGGAAAGGAGAGCAAGCAGCCCAGTCCGGCCACTTGATGCCACTAATGGTGGCCGGCAAAAGAGTGGCTCCTTCCCTTCCCCTAGCCTGGGAATGCCAGGAACTTCCCTGATGACTAACTCCTGTCTGTCCTTCAGATCTCAGCCTAAAATACCTTTCCTGGCCCCCAAAAGCTCGTGAGAGCTCCCGAGACTCCTTAATACCCCTTCTTGGAACAATGATCCTGGATGTCTGTCTTCCCCCATCAGAGTATAGGTCCTCATGGGGCAGGCCCAGATGCTGCTCATCCTTGGCTGAGGTCCCCATGCTCCTACAGGCCCAGCACAGAGTCAGTCTTCAGTTATCAGTCATGATCCAGCCACAGATCCAGAAACCAGTCTGGGAATTCTGACACTCAGGGGCTTTGATATAGGAAATTGGTTATGCAAGGGATGGAAAATCAGGAAGCCAAAAGGGATAGTGAAGAAAATATGTGACTCACACACATGCTGGTAAGTTAATATATATACTACAGTGCCATTTTTATTTCTGTAAAACAAAAAAAAATATTTAGATATTACACGATGTCATCTAAACTAATAAAAGCGAAATATTAAAATTAACCGTTTCTCCGAGACAGGGTAAGCCACGCCCACCAGCCAATCAGAGCGGCTGTATGCAAATTAGCCCAGCCAACATGGCGGCCGCCACTCATGGACCTGAGTAAACAGCCCTTTCCATTGCCACAGGAGGGAAAGTGAAGCTGCGCCCCTCAGCTCAGCTCCGATTAAACTGCCTCTAGCAAAACACAGCTTTTTGAAACATTGTAACAATCATAGAATCCTCCGGAGCTGAAGGAAAGAGCAGCTCCGGCCTAACCAGTAAAAGTAACAATTGTTTCATTATAGACGCTGCGAGG
>PVJC01021171.1:0-28485 GCA_004026665.1 Murina feae | reverse complement strand
ATAAACTGGTGAATAGAATAGAATCAGAGGCATAGAAAGGGAGTAGACTGACAGTTTTCGGGGGTTAAGGGTGTTGGGGATGCTTGAAGAGACTGGACAATAATTGTACACCTATGGATGAGGACAATGGGGGGGGCAAGGTCAGAGGTTGGGGTGGGAATTGGGAGGAGGGGAGCTATGGGGGAAAAAAGAGGAACAACTGTAATAATCTGAACAATAAAGATAAATTAAAAAAAAAAAAGAAACATCAGTGATGAGAGAGAACCATTGATTGGCTGCCTCCTACTGGGGATCAAGCCCACAACCAGGACAGGTGCCCTTGACCAGAATCAAACATGGGACCTTTCAGTCCACAGACAAATGCTCTATCCACTGAGAAAAACTGGCTAAGGCTAGATTGTAATAATTTTTACAAAGGGAGAAATTGTTATAAGAAACAGTAACAAGTGAGGTGTGACCCCCAACAATACACAGGCTTACATGTAAGTACTCAGATTATGTGGTTGGTAGCAATCGTGATGGAGATGGTAGGGATGATGGTAGCAAGGAAGGTGGTGGTAATGATGTTGTTGGTGATAGAGGAGGTGGAGATGGTGGTGATGGTGGCAGTGGCAGTGGCAGCAATAAGAGTGGTGGTCAGCCCTAGCTGTTTGGCTCAGTGGATAGAACATCGGCCTGTGGACCAAAGGATCCCAGGTTAGATTCCAGTCAAGGGCACATGCCCAAGGTTGTGGGCTCGATCCCCAGTAGGGGGCGTGCAGAAGGCAACCAATCAATGATTCTCTCATCATAGATGTTTCTATCTCTCTCTCTCTCTCTCCCTCTCTGAAATAAATTATATATATATATATATATATATATATATATATATATATATATATATTTTTTTTTTTTAAGAGTGGTGGTCAGAACAATGTTGGCAGAGGGAGGTGATGATGGTCAATGTGATAGAAGCGATGGTGATGGTTAGAGATGAAGGTGGTTGTGTTTGAGGAGGTGAAGGTGATAGGCTATAGTGATGGTGGCTAGAGATGAAGGGGGAGATGATACTAGAGGAGGAGGTGGAGATAAAGGTGGAAGTAGTGGTGATAGTGGTCATGGAGGGAATGGTGTTTTACCCTCTAAGATTTAGGGTAAGTTGAACTCCCCAAAATCTGAGAACCAGTGTACACAGAGAAAGCCATAGGCACAGTATTACTGGAGGGTAAGTTCTTTCCCAGAACACCAAACAACTGCCCATGTTGCTTCAAAGTACCTCATTGCCGTGAGGAGAATGAAAAGTTCATAGCTCTTTTGGCATGTCCAGCTCAAGGTGCTATTTGGCTCTGATGGCCATCCAGGTTGGAATCCTGCTGAACGCTATGTCCTCTATTCCCAGGGTGCCAGAAGACAGGGTCTGGAGGCCTGGTAGAATTTTTGAAACTTCTGTGGATATGTTTATGGTGGAAACATAGGTCTACAACATAGTTGAAAGCATTTCCTCTGATAGTTATGTATGCACTCATACACACCTAATACACTTTAACACACACACATATTCATACTCACAACACACATACTTTCTGCAGAAGCTCATGCTATTTGCCTTTAAAAGCCGTTCTGCATAGAATGGAGTGGGCACTTAACGTGCCACATGCCCGCCTCCGCCATCCTGACCCAGCCTGGTTACACCGTGCTGGCGGCTTGGCCACTGACTCAGAGACTGAGGCACCACTAGTGAAGAAAATCAATATGTTGTTTGCCTCTGTGAAGTGAGAACATGCCAGATGAAGACTCAGAGTGGCCTAGACAGTAGCTTTGGGTGGTCTGTCACATCAGGCTTGTCTTCTATTTATTTTTTATTTTATTTTACAATCACAGTTTATATTCAATACTATTTTGTATTAGTTTCAGATGTACATCACAGTGGCCAGATAATCATATATTTTATACAGTGGTTCCCGCCCCTCCCCCCCAATATTTCAGGTGCCTATATAGCACCCTACGTAATTATTGAACCTACTCCCCATGCTGTACTTGACATCCCTCTGACTATTTTGTAATTACCATTTTGTACTTCTTAATCCCTTCACCTTTTTACCCCAGCCCCCAACCCTCCTGCCCTCTGGCAACCATCAGTCTGTTCTCTGTATCTATGAGTCCATTTCAAATTTGTTTGTTCATTTATTTTATTCTTTATATTCTATACATAAGTGAAATCATATAGTATTTGTCTTTCTTTGTCTGACTTATTTCACTTAGCATAATACTCTCTAGGTCCACCTATGGTTTAAATTGTAAGATTTCATTCTTTTTTATGGCTGATTAATATTCCATTATATATATGTACCACTTCTTCTTTATCCAATAGTCTATTGTTGGGTACTAGGATTGCTTTCATATCTTGGCTATTATAAGTAATGCTGCAATGAACATAGGGGTGCATATATTCTTTTGATTTATTGTTTGGGGTTTCTCCTAATATATACCTAGAAGTGGAATAACTGAATCATAAGGCAGTTCCATTTTTAATTTTTTGAGGAACCTCCATATTATTTTCCATAACAGTTGCACCAATCTGCATTCCCACCAACAATATACAAGAGTTCCCTTTTCTCACATTTTTGCTAACACTTAGTGTTTATTGATTTATTAATGATAGCTATTCTGACAGGCGTGAGGTGATATCTCCTTGTGATTTTAATTTGCATTTCTCTAATGACTAGGAACGTTGTACACCTTTTCATATGTCTATTGGCCATCTGTATGTCCTTTATGGAAAAGTATCCATTCAGGTCCTCTGTCCACTTTTTAATTGGATCACTTGCTTGTTTGTTTTTTTTTTTTTATGTTGAATTGCATGAGTTCTTTATGAATTTTGGATATTAACCCTTATCAGATATATTATTGGAAAATATCTTCTCCCATTCAGTAGGATGTCTTTCCATTTTGTTGATGGTTTCCTTTGTTGTGCAAAGACTTTTTAGTTTGATGTAGTCCCTTTTGTTTATTTTTCTTTTGTTTCCCTAGCCCAAGGAGAAATGTCAGAAAAAATTCCTCCGTTTAGCTTTAGTAGTTCTCTTACCTGTCAAAGTGATATATGTGATACCTGATAAAGAAAACCCCCACTCTGTACTGTCTATGATAACTAGTGTGATATATTGCTTTCCCTTGGCGAGTAACTATTTTCAAGACTGACTGGTTTAGTGAAGCCTTGACTCACAATGGCTTCTGCCATTTACTACTCTCCACAGTACCCCTGCCCCACAAAAGCATGTGTAGTTCATATGCATACACTTCTCCATCCATATTCTCCCACGCTCCCAACAGTACCACCCAAATCACAGAGTCTCTAAAGTGCCTGCCTTTAATATGATCCTTTACTTTCTCACATGACAGGAGTAATAATCTTCAGGGCAGGAAGGTGGCAGAGCATGTGAGCACATATCTTCTTGATGCCTGGTTCTTGTGAGGGCTGAGAAAATGAAAATTCAGTGAAGGGTTTACCTTTATAAGGACAGGGTCACTTGGGAGCTACAGCCCCTTGAAATTCTGATAGTGACTCAGAGATCAGCCATAAAGAAAAAGTCATCAACGGGCACAAGACTTAGGCACTGAGTGTATCCGGCAAGCATGTCTCTGCCACCCTAACTATATCCCAGCCTAGATGCAAGGAGGGGCCTCCAAATTCAAGCCAACCACAAAACAAAGGCCAGCCTTAGCTGGTCTGACTCAGTGGATGGAGCATCAGCCCATAGACCGAAGGGTCTCAGGTTTGATTTCGGCCAAGGGCACAGAACCTTGGTTGCAGGCTCAATCCCCATGCAGGAGGCAACCAATCAATATGTCTCTCTCACATCGATGTTTCTCTGTTTCTTCCTCTCCCTTCCACTCTGTCTAAAAGTCAATGGACAAAATATCCTCGGGTGAGGATTAAACAAAAATAAAACAAAACAAGCAAAGGCCAGTTTTAAGGAAATTGCCACTTTCCTTGATAAAATTTACCCAGGCTCTCTGCATCAGATTCTGAACCCTGACTTAATTCAGGCACCCACCCATTACCAGCTATGGCATGCCACAGGCATCTCTCACTAATGTAGGTGTGGGGATGGGGGAAGTGTTTCATTTGGGCTAAGGAATTATAGTCCATGCTTGAGGAAGCATCAGACTTCTTGATAGGCACAAGACTCAGGCAGGTCTGCTTTGCCCCGGGCCTCCTGTTATGTCAAATACTACATTTTCTTATTATTTAAGTCAATTAGGTTCAACGTGTTCTGTTACATGCAGCCCAAAGGATCTTAAGGGATACATACTGTACAGATTGACTGAGGATGAAGACATTCCATGCGGTGAGAGCCAGAAAAACAACACAGCATTACTCTTATTTCTAAAGACTCACCTTCCATGGTGACCTCAAGGGGTGCTACTCCTTTTAAATGGCCTAACAACACTCTTTTTCTTAAAAGTTCCCCTATAGAGCAAAAGGCAGGCTCAGATATTTAAATAATTCTTCATCCAATATTCAGAGATAGCCCTCACCGGTTTGGCTCAGTGGATAGAGCGTCAGCCTGTGGACCAAAAGGTCCCAGGTTCAATTTCGGTCAAGGGCATGTACCTTGGTTGCAGGCACATCCCCAGGAGGGGGTGTGCAGGAGGCAGCTGATCGATGTGTCTCTCTCATCGATGTTTCTAACTCTCTACCCCTCTCTCTTCCTCTCTGTAAAAAAAATCAGTAAAATACATTTAAAAGATATTCAGAGATGGTAGCTGGAAAATAAGCATAGGGTGTAATTTGCAATTAGATAAGCTGGTTTTCAAGACATGGGTTGGTCATCTCCAGAATGTGGTTTTGGGTTTCATTCGGTCTTTACATGCTGGGTGCCCTCTAGTATCGGAGAGTTGTGCCTTAGAAATCCACAGCCTCTGACCTCTAGTCCTGCAGAAACAGAGACTCTAACTTCCTCCTCCTTAGTTTTCTGGGTCAGGTCCTGCCTCTTCTTATAGCGATTGACTCAGGAAAGCCCACACTTACTAACTCTATGAAAAGGACTTACTTGAGGTCACAACAGCTACAATGAATACTGTTACTGAATAACGACTGAGAAGGAAACCCCCGTTTCAACACAGGGCAATGACATACGTACTACAATAGGCAGAAATAGGGCATAAGGGGGACAAGAGGATTATTTTTTTTACAAGAATTGCAATAGATTATGCCTCTCCACCTTGCATGACCCCTCAAATCAGCTGGGCTCATGCCTCTACAGCCCAAGCAGAATACAATGTACAGGAGACGGCACAATGCATACCTTCCATTCCCACATAGGTCGTGAAGTGCAGTAGGAGCAGAAGACTGGGGCTCACAGCCTGGGTTTCACCACGCTTCTGTTTCTTGCACATTATGTGAACTTAATCAAGTCACTTAACCAAATTACTTAATCAAATCAAATTGAGCCTCCGTTTCTTTTGGGGTAAGTCTACGACATAGGTTGTCACGATGATTCAAAAGATAAAGTATATAACTCTACCTGGCACATTAACAGTTTCCCAATACATGGAAATTGGTTTTAATTATTAGTAACAATTTGGCCTATTTTCTACTTCCTTCAGTGACCTACTTTCGAAACTCCCCATTACATCTTTGTAGCGCCTTCTTCTGTGGGGCCTCCTGTCACCATCAGATTTGACACACAGTATGTTGTTTCCTGAGTTACACTATCGGTGGTATAGCATTCTGAAAACATTCCAGACATTTTGGAATGGCCTCTGGCACCTCCAGGCTGCAGGACTCTTCCTGTCTAGATGTTATCCTTTGGGCTACACTCCCATCTATCACATCTAGATAGGAATAAAATTGAAGGCTTTTAAAGACTGTTTGCAGCCAGAGAAGACTCTGCCCAGGGAAAATGGCCCCATGAGGAAGAACTCTTGGAAACACTGGAGAGGTGCATGGCTCTCACTTTAGTCTTTACCACTTTAATGATATGACGACACTGCAGGGCAAACTGTGCCATCTTTGGAGGGAAGCAAGTTGGGCACTGCCAGCATAGTAAACAATTTGATCTCTCTAAATAAGGCCCGTCTGCCTGGGGTGGACCAGAGCCCACAGAATCTCCTGGGGCTACTAGAGCCAGATTCCTTTCAACGGGTTTTGCCATCGATCTTAATAAATACAAGGAGGCAGCTACTGGCACGATAAATCCAAAGCAGTCCTGTCCTGAAAGACTTATATTCAGAAATTCTCACCATTTCAAACCAGTTCAACCAATAATTACAGGGCATCTCCCATGAGCCAATCACTGTACTAGGCACTGGGATTATGAAGATGAGTAAGGTGTGTCTTTGCCCTGGAGCTGCTTAGAGCCAGAGAGAGGTGAGGGGTGGGGTCAATGGGGACCCAGTAAAACAATGAAGTATTATAGGTTTCAAGACAAGGCATAAATGGAGATAAAAGGCACACTAAGGAAAGAAGTTTCAGTCCCCCTGGGAGTAGAAGTTCAGAAAAGTCTTCACAGGGAAAGTGATCCAGATACATGTTTCACAAATATTTATTGACTGTCAGCTGGCACCAATTTCTGTGCTAGAGGATTCCATGGGCATTCTCATTTATGCTTCACAACAACCCTGTGAAGTAGATATTATTATCCCTGTGGTTTTCAAAAGATGAAGAAACATAACTTCAAAGGTAACATGGCTAATAAGTGATACTGGAGCATTGGTACGATTACAGCCATCAGTCTGACCACCCAAGTAATGGACATTCTAACTCTGGGGGTCTATTTTGCTCATGTGCACCAGCTTCAAATGAGCAATTATGTAAGTAGATACCCAGATAGCGACTCATCATTCTGGTGACAGGAAAAATTCATGCAAGTAAAACCCACAAACAAAGAAGCTAAGGTAAAGCCCCTCCCTCATATCACCACTTCCTTCCTCATTATCTCTCTCAGTTTCAGAGTCCTTAAACTTCACACACACACACACACACACACACACACACACACACACATTATTTGCATCCACTATTTCATCATGGTGGCCTTAAATTAAAAAAGAGCCTTCTGCCAAGGATGCCAGAATAGGGTAGGCTGGAAAGGGAGGGATAGCAGGGGGAAGAGGGAGGCAGAGGGGAATAGAAGGAAGTCCTGCCAGAGCTGTGAGGACCTAGGGCTAAGGAATAAGAAAACAGGGTGAAAGTGGAGGCAGAGATGTAATCTAACGAGGAGAAGAAGACGTGGAGAGTGAAAAGGAGATGGCTGAGGTGCTCAGGCAGGATGAGCAGGAAGAACGATAGCCAGTCTCAGAAAGGGCATGAAAAGGTGCCTCCACATATTCAGTCAGTCTTGGTTACTCCTGCATTGACCCTTGTGTCCCAGACCTGAAGTCTCTTTGGGGGAAACTGTGCTGGCTCCTTAACAATATAGCCTCAAGCATTGGAAACATTGGTGTCCGGGGAAAGGGACACAGCAGACCTGGTTTCACCAAGGTCTCAGGTCTCCCTCAGTGAAGGAGGAGGGTGGGAATCGGCCTGGGTGATCTTTCCAGCTCTGACTTCCCAGGATTTCAGGGCCAGTCTATCTTTCCCGGCCTCAGTAGGAGAGAGAGGATGCTAAGAGCTGAAGACTTGAGCCAGCTCTGCAGGACCATGGGAAGAGGCACTCGATTTAAGAGAATCCATAAACAAATTGCTAATTAAGGAAGGCTATCTTCTTAGCCCTGTCCTCATCCACATGGTTTTCCCAAAATTCTTTTGTTTCCCTACCATAGTTCCCTTCTCCCAAGTAGACTCAGCTTTCACTAAGCAGTTAATCATAGGCAGAAGAGGTCACCAATGTGCAACCCCTAGTGCAGGGTAGAAGACTGAATAATATCTCTCAAAGATATCGGGTCCAAATCCCTGGGGCCTGTAAAGTTACCTTATCAGGAAAAAGTGAGCTTTGTGGGTGTGACTAAATTAAAGATTTTGAGAAGAAGCAATTATCTTGGATGATCCAGGTGGGCCCTGAATACAGCCACATGTACCTTATAAATGGGAAGCAGGGAGAAATTTGACACTGACAGAGGAGAAGACCATTTGAAGACTCTGGCTTTGAAGATTAGAGTGATTGTATAACCACAGCTAAGGAATGACAGCAGCCACCAGGATTTGAAAGAGAGGAATAGAGGCTCCCCCAGAGCCTACACAGGCCATGCAGCCCTGAAACACATTGATTACTGCCCAGTTGTACTGATTTCGGACTTCTGGCCTCCAAAACTGTGAGAGAATAATTTTCTGTTTTTTTAAGGCACTAAGTTTGTGGTAATTTGTTACAGCAGCCATAGAAAACGAATACATGCAGCCTTATCTTGCTCCTAACATCTTCCGCATTCTGAGTATGCCACAAGTCTGCAGTTTCCCTTGGAGCGATGGGGTCATCTGCACCACCTGGATGAGATGCAATAAAAAAGCCGTGAACTTGGAAGCATAGAGAGGACCTGAATTGGAGATCTAGTTCATTACTTACTTGTGGAAAGCAGAGGACTTAACCTCTCCAAGCCTGCCTTCTCATCTGTGAAATGGGAATGGTAACCTCTGACTAGCTTACTGCCATCATGTTAGAACTACAAAACATAATGGACTTAAAGTCAGTTTACCACCTTTAGAGCTCCGTGTATGCTTATTATTTTTCATTGAATCCTGCTTCCTGGCACGACCCTGGGCAGATCCCTGGTGATATGCAAGTGAGAGTCAGGTTGAGAGAAACTTCTGTGGCCCTTGACATTTTCCCAGGCTTTCTTTCTCTGATTCTGTGTGACAGGGAACAGTGGGATAAGATGTGATTGATCCTAGGAAGGAGTTATGAGTGTAAATCCTTTCCCGGCCCCACTAAACTGGAGTCATTAATGTGCTTTATATACAGACTAGGGGCCCGGTGCACAAAAATTTGTGCACTCGGCAGGTCCCTCAGCCTGACCTGTGCCCTCTCATAGTCTGGGACCCCTCTGGGGATGTCCACCTGCTGGCGTGCCTGGTCAGCCTGGGTGACGGGCTGATGGCTGTTTGCAGGCTGGCCAAGCCCCCCAGTGGGATCCCTCACTCCATTGGGGTGTGGCCAGCCTGGGTGCGGGTCTGAGGGCCGTTTTCAGGCTTTCAGGCTGCTCACAGTCCCTTCCGGTTTTGGGTCCCTACTGGGGTACCTGGCCAGCCTGGGTGATGGGCTGAGGGCTGTTTTCAGGCTTTCAGGCTGCCCACAGATCCCATTGACCCAACATCCCAGCTAGGCTGGCCGGAAGCAGATTTCTGGGGTTTATTTATCTTCTGTAATTGATACACTGTTCCTTTAAGCCAAGGTCTAGGCAGGTAACAAAGCCTCCTGTCTGCTTCAGCTCATGGCTTCTATAATTGAGACAATGTTGCAAATATGTTGTTGCCTGGAGTTGAGAGAAGCCCAAGCAGCTGGCAAACAGTTTTACTCCTGCTGCAATGGAAGCTGCCTGTTTACTCAGCTCCGTGAGTGCCAGCCTCCATCTTGGCTGGGTTAATTTGCATGCAGTCGCTCTGATTGATGGGTGGGTGTGGCTTAGGCATACTGAAGAAATGGTCAATTTCAATATTACGCTTTTATTAGATTAGATTGGTCAAAACCATAAAAATCCTAAGTGTGTTCATGACCTTAATACCACCAAGGTGAAAGGACCTGGCATGGGTCTGATAGACTATGGACAATGTCTTATTTGCTTTGTGCCTCCAGTGCCTAGCATGAAGGCTCAATAAATGTTTACTGGATGAATGAAGGAATAGATGGATATGTGAATGAATGGAAGGATAAACGAATGAATGAAATGAATGAATGAAAATAAATTAGCCCTGAACACCTACAAAACCTCCAAATCACAACCTTCTCCTCTCTTGCAATATAATCCCTAGCTATACAATTGGGTTTTAGTCTTAGTCCTTTGCCTCATACTCTCCCAGGGTCTCTCAGTTCAGCACTTGGCTGGGACACATTCTTGCAAGTCTCCCTCAAAGAGTCACTTCCAATACCAATAAGCACTGTCCATGCTCCTCATCTAAATTAACTGGTTACCTGTTGTCACAATCCATGTGGGTTCCCAACTACTGCATTGGGCCCTGTGGGAGCATCAGCAGATAGCCCTGGTTTCCAAGGACAGCATCCTCTCTGTCTTATATTCTGTTAGATGTCCCTCTGCACTTCAGGACAAGCAGCAGCAGTGGCAGAAGCAGAATTCAGGTTCTTTGACTTTCATCCCACCAGGTCTTACCTCTTTCACCCCAGCTACTAGAATCCCAGCATGGTTTCCTGACATTTGTTAGAGGCATGTCTGGGAGGAGGACCAAAAATTTCTATGGATGAACTAGAATTTGGGGAAAGCCTGATTTTCTTTCTTTTGTACTGGTTGTTAACAGTAGTAAAAGTTCATTGTATAGAGCTTGAAAAATACATAAAAGCATAAAGTTTTAGAAAAAGTCACCATAATGGCACCACCTATGGACAATCACAATTATCATTCTGGTACATTTTCTTCCAGTCATTTTTCTATAATGTTTATGTACTTGAGATCATAGAGTACTAGTATACAATTTAGACTATTTAGCATAAACCATTTCTCACGTCATCAAAAATCATCCATAAATATCATTTTTAATGGCTGCATAATATTCTTCAACCTAATGTTAATACTGATTTAAGGTGTAACCAAGAGTTGGCTTAGTGCTCCAACTTCATCTTATTTTCTTTGTTCCCTGTACAGTCAGCTTTCAGGAGAATGTAATATCTTTCAGTTCTTCAGGAAAAATCAGTTCATTCCAAAGTGACAGGGAGCAATGTGCTATGTTGACTTTTACTGAAGATTTCACAGGAAAGAGAGAAGGAAGATTTTACCTCACATATACTAAAACAAACAACTTTAATAAATACCACCCTTAACCATTCTGATTTATAGTAAGCCCCTATATGGCTGGGGTGCCAGCAGGACTTTTTTTGTTTTTCCTGGTCCTTCTTTCCTTCTTCCTAGATACCACTCTACCCTGGTCCTATTTTTTAATTACTATACGAGCTCCTAGCTTCACAGACTCACATTCATCTTGGGACTCAGAAAAACAAAGAGTCTCTGAACACCTGGGCCACATACCTTCTGTAGAAAGCAATTTAGTGACAATCATTTGATACTTGAATAGGCAAAAAAAAAAAAAGGAAAGAAAGAAAAACAATCCGTCTTCCCACCCCTACTAACTTTAGTTATTATCATCAAAGCATTTCCTCCAGACACATAAAATGCTTTCCTAAGGGTAAATGACTTTCTCAATTTCATTAAAGTGGTATGTAATAAAATCTTCTTGATTTGTTTTTCATGGGATCAATTCTTTCTTATTTAGGTATGAATAAGAAAAACGTGTTTTAAGAAGAAAATGGAAAACTATTTATGCAAATATGGAACTTGTATAGGTGAATTCCACAAATACCCAGAAAATGGTCATATCCATCAACTTTAATCAAAGGATATTTGATTGTGGGAAGGAGGTAACAGGTAATTTAAAGAAAATAATTCCACTTTGTAGATATAGTCAGTGAAAGAGGGAGTTGGAGGAGTGAAGAAACCTTAAACCAAGGGCCAGGAAGGTAGTTTGTCTTCTAGGAAGATCCCCATCACTGTCAACAATAGCCGTGCTTGTGCAGACCTGGAGCCCCCCGCCCCCTGCGAGGGTCCTGCCTAGAACACTGGGTCCAGTAGAGTGCAGCTCATTTCCAAAAAAACCCACAGCAAATTGGAGTGTGTTCAAAGGGGAGCTACGATAACCATTTGAAGGGCTTTAAGAAAAGTCTAAAAGAAGAGAACAGCAGCTGGAGGAAGTAAAAGGGTGGGGGTAACACCCACTTACAACCAGGGGAAGATGGCTTGTTTGGAGAATCCTGAGAGGCTGTATGTAATAGGAGAGGCAGGCAGTCCCAGAGAAGAAAGCTCCACGGTGGGAGATGAAAGCAACTACCCACTGCTCTGTGAGCTGAACAAAAGCACTGCCTCCTCACAGCGTTTGTTGTGAACAAGAAAATAAGTCACTCTCCTGGGAGAGGTGTAGCTAAAGAGCATGGAGGAGCAGCCCCCTCCCCAGGGAGTGACTGGGCTGCAGGGGTCCTCAAACTTTTTAAACAGGGGGCCAGTTCACTGTCCCTCAGACTGTTGGAGGGCCGGACTATAGTTTTTTTTAAAAAAAAACTATGAACAAATTCCTATGCACACTGCACATATCTTATTTTGAAGTAAAAAAGCAAGGCGGAAAAACACCCAGCGGGCTGGATAAATGTCCTTGGCGGGCCGCATGTGGCCCGTGGACTGTAGTTTGAGGATCCCTGGCAGAGTGTGGGAAGGAACTACCAGGGGGTAATGAGGCACAGTGGAAGCTATTGCGCCCCCTTCTTGGCGTCTGGGGACTGTGCACAACTGGAAGTAATTCTCCACCCTTTGCCTCACCTAACTGTCCTTTCCATTACAGGGAGGGATGAGTGGGGAAAGGTTGCAGATTTAGCACAGCCCCTACTCCACCCCTCCAAACTCACAAAACAAAATAAAACAGGATGCCTAGTTAAATTTGATTTTCATATATATATGAAATTGCTTACTTGTGGTATATATATATATATATATATATATATATATATATATATATATATTTGCCCAAGTTCCCATCAATCGTAGAAAAAGAGGAAGTTCAAGAATAGGGAACTCCAGATGTTGGAGAACTAGTATGTGAGGGGGTGGGGGCAGAGCGCAACTTGGAGAACTCAAAAGAAGATAAAGACGATTTTTAAAAAATTTGGTTCCACTATAAACGGAAAACCAGTCTGTTTTATGTGAACTTTCCACCACTTCTGTTTTTTTGAGGTACCACCATCTTTCCTCTTGGTTAGGATTTTTTGTACTTACCACCAGAACTGTGTGCTTGAGAGCTTGTCTATCCCCTCCAGCCGCCCTCTAGCCTTAAAATCAGACCTGGTCTTTGCGAAGCTCTGGCATCCAGGTCCAGGGTGGATGTTTGACTATGTCCAGCTGTCTCCTGCTCGTTATCATGAACTAACTGCAAGACTACTTGAAAGTTTTTCCCCAAAATTTTTCACAACCTCCCCCCTCCCCTTCACATTACCACCACAGCGTCTTTATTGGTTGGAATTTGCTCTAAAAAAAGCTGGTCTGCTACTTCCTTTACTCCCTGGGAAAGACAACAGAAAGCAAATTATGAATGTGTCAGATGCTCCGCTTTTCACCAAGAGATGTTTCTGAATAGTGTAAGTGGCTTGCTGTGTTCTTCCTGGGGCCAGTTTTGTATTCAGAAATGCACGCTTTATTTTCTCTCTTGGACCTGGTTCTACCCTATCTTTTTCTCTCTTCGGTTTGCTCACTTGCTTCTTTGTCTGATGCTACTCTTGGAAGCATCGTACATTTCCAGGCAGCCCTAAATCTTGACTCCCATCTCTGCCCTGACATTTTGGTAATGGGTATATTCCCCATGAATGGCTTCTATCTTTCAGAGAGACATATCGGAGTATGTGGACTGCCCTAAGATAGCCTGTTTCACTCTGCTCACCATCCCTGCTCTATGTTTTATAGATAGACACTTTGGACATCTGTAATGAGATCTATTGCTTCAGATGCCCCGTACAGGTGCCTCAGATTCTCTTACTCTGCTCATTGTGGTGAGCATCTGCTGCTTTGGTCTGCCCAGTGTTCCTTTCCTTCTCCTGCTTCTGGAGATAACAACCTTCTCTTCCTTGCCCCCACCCTCAATCCCTGCCATCTTTGAGGTCTCTGCTGGAACAATCAGTTGCAACTCCCACCCTCTGGCCACAGGGAAGGGTGAGTCCCCCAAGCAGTTCTATGCCATCTCCCTGTTACTGGGATCTGCTCATGAGAAGGAACAAGTACCAATCTGGGTCAGTCTTCCCCTGGGAGCACCTATCAGGTCATTAGTGGGATGATATAGATCAGGACTGTGGGCGACAATGCTCCCCTCCCCTCCTGCTAAGAGAGCCCTATCCTTAAAGGCGGCTAGAGCCGAGGTGCAGAGAGACAGAGAGACTGGGTGACATCATTTGAGTCCCTGCATTCAGTTATGCCTGTGGCCGCCCTACCCTTGGACTTCCATATTTCGTTTTAGCTGCTCTGCACTAGGAACATTTGTAGCTAATGAGTCCTGAACAACGTGAACTTGGCATCTACTGTTCTCTCCAGATTTAACTGATGCTAAGCCGGTTTCTACTATATGCCAGCATGTGCATTCTCTCCCACGATTCTCGACATCAATCTCATCAACTTGCTGATCATCCCCATTGTACAGAGAAAGGAAAATAGGCTGAAAGAATGCACAGCTAGTCAAGAGCTCTTCTGGAATCTAAATGCACATTTTCTGACTCTGACTTCAATAGTTTTTTTGTTTGTTTGTTTGGTTGTTTTTTTGCTTTTTTGTTTTTGGTGTGTGTGTGATTTGCAGAAATAAAATTTTATATTATGCTCAAACACACACATATTCTGTTAAGGTGAACCATATAATAACTTATAACTTTGACTATTTTTACCTAATCATTTCATATGGTTCAATCTCTATATATGATATAACAAAAACATAAATAATACTTAGCCTTATTATGTGTATTTCACTCTAATATTCCTATTCTATCTTTCTTCATATAAAAATATCACAACCCACAAAACTGATTTCATGACAACCAAATGATGTGACCTGAGGTTTGAGATACCAGGGCTTACACAAAACTATTCTGGCAACTGTGTTTCTTTGGAGTTTTTACCCCACTGCCTTTACATTTCAGTTAAAATCCCCATAGTGAGCTTGCAGCACACATGTCCTTCTCCATCATCATTTCAGCCAGACTTCATCCACTTGGATTCTTTTCAGAGGTATCCAGAAGGGCTGCCTTCTGGGTCAAATCTGGGTATGGGATATGGTGAGCCCATAGTCAGCACCTCGCCAACTAAACCCAAGAACTACAGATGGGGATGTGGCTACTTGCAATAATAAAAAATGGTTATTCATATAGGTATTATTATAGCACACATACCACCTTTAGCCCAAAATGAGACCCAAATTTCTCCAAGCATGTCTGCTTAACTTGTGGACAGTCCCTGAAAGAGCCCATTTTTGTGACACTAACTTGCCCAAGGCCTTTTGGTCTTGTCTGAGTGAGAGGGAAATTTTGTGCTGAAGGCCCTGATTCAAGAACAGAAGTGATGAAGAGGACAGATGGGCATTTACTCCCTCTTTGGTCCAGGAGGCTGGTGTCTGAGCACTAGGGAGAAAGGAGCTTCAGGGAGCTATTCTTATGCAGAACTGGTTGGCACCCAAGGGACAGTGAGTGACATGGGCTCAGGCAGAGGAGGTGCCCTTGAACATTGACAGGATGCCCACAGGGGCAGCTCCAGAGCAGGAGAGGAACAAGGCATGCCCAAGAGAAACTGAGGTGCAGAAGCTGTGCCTATGGAATCCAATTGTGTGGGGTGCCTGCAGGGTGTCCCCAGGGAGTGTGACAAATGGTTAAGATGCTCTCTATAGGTTCCAGAGCCCAGCTTGCACTATTATGTAGCAGCCAGCAAAGCATGGATAGTCACTGCCAATGGCTGGTACATCTGAGGAAATTCAGGTTACATTAAGCAAAAACCATCACATTCCAGAACATGGTATTTGGTGAAAACATTACACAAACTGCTTTCATGTACATATTTTGCAGAGTTCACAGCAACTCTACAAGAAGGGCACAGAATCCCCATTTTTCAGAAAGTAAAGATTGTGGAGGGAGGATGGTGGACATGAAATAGCATGGCCAGGGTCAATAAACAACAGAGTCTGGATTCAAACCCAAGTCTTCAAGCTGCTGGTTTCTGTTCTTTTCCACTGTGCAGGTTGTTCCCATGGCAACCCTATTAAACTGTCTAAACAGTGGTGAGCAGGAGGGAAAGAAAACCAGGACCAAGAAAGGCGGGTGCCAACCCCCCAACCCTCCCTTCTCCGCAGTGCTTCCTGGTCCAGAGCAGTGAGTCATCAAGCAGCTCTCTCTGTCCTTCAGCACCCATTCGATGACACTCCTGCTCTGTAAATCCCTCTTCAAAATGGACAGCAAATGCCACATTTTGTGGGCACCCCCAGGGGAAGCAGAGCTTCGAGAGTTAGACACAGAGGCTGCTGCAGCCAGCTCCTGGTCACTGTCCTTCCTGTTGCCTCTCCCAGGAACCACCTACTTTAAGATAATGGCAATGGACCTTCCTGAATGAAAGTCACTGAGGGCAGCTTCCATATCTCCACTTCCCTTTGGAGGCCTAATGCCATGTATTGAGTACTCACTCTGTGCCAGGCCTTGTTTGACTCTCATACTGTCTCTACTAAGAGAGCATGACCATTCCATTTTACAGATGAGGAGGTTAACTTGCCTGGTGTCACACAAGTGGTAATAAGCAAAGCCCAGACCAGGACCAGAGTCCTACTGCCACATATGGACACCTTTCAACCACACCATTTTGCTTTGGGCACTCATTTTGCCCATTCTAGATAGAGAGGGCATGGGTGCATGGAAAGGAAGCAATGATAACTACTGAATACAATTCTTGAAGATGAACAAAGTCCCCTGTGCCCAGCTGGTGTGCAGCAGATACATACTGGTAAAACTGAGCTTCCCTCAGTGACATTTACTTGCGAAGGTCCATTGCCATTATCCTAAAAGTTGACCTCTGAGTGGGTGATCCTTGGGAGGGGCAACAGGAAGGACATCAGTCAGGAGCTGGCTGCAGCAGCCTCTGCATCTCACCCTCCCACACAGGGGGTGTCCACAAAATGTGGCATTTGTTTTCCATTTTGAACAGGGATTGTAGAGGAGAGGCACTGCAGAGGAGGGGTCATTTGTGCCTGTGCTAAATTTTGGCACCACTCCTCCCTGACCTAATGAACACCGCGGAAAGGAAGCTCTTGGATTCAGCAATATCTGAAATGCTCAGTTGGATTCTGGCTTAAGAAAACATCTGCTTTCGGAGATAACATGTGGGTGAGGAGGTGTTTCTGAGAGTGAGAGATCGTGGGCACTGGTGAAGGTTTGCTCAAGGATCCCTTGTGATTCCAGAAATATATGTGCCTGCAAAAGTGGACATGTGAGATTCTTCCAGTGAGCCCTATTGCCTTATTGATTCTCATTATAAATATCAGAATTATACTTAAATAGTTAGCTTGTTATGGATGAACAGAGGGTCATGTTTCTGGTCAGGCATGTTGATCTGAGGTGTCTGTAGAATATCTGGGGGAAGGTTGACCATAGACTAATTTTTGAGAGTCTGAGGCTATGCAGAAAGGGCTAGAGCCTACCTGGAGCTCATCAAAATGTGGAAGAATATCAAAAGAGTAAAACAAATGCTTACAGGTTATGTTCAATGATAAAAATGGTGGGTTAACACTATTCCCGTTCTCCTCTTCACAATTTTCTTTCAAAAAATGAACTTTATTTCAATAACAGGATATTTAATCAACATTCTAAAATGCAAATATTAATGAGCTTACGATTTTCCCCTGCAGAAACCTGACTCAGATTCTCCAGATTCTTAATTGCATCATTAATTTTTACAAACTTACTTTATTTATGTTAGTTATGTACGGCATGGCTCATTCATTGACTGTGCCACAGGTCAATGTTTTCAGAGGTCAGTGTTTTCTTCACTAGGTTGCCACTGGAGACTGGCAATGATAATGAGGATACAGGAATTCAGCTTGGCTAGGGCTTCTATTTTTTTTAACATCTTTAAAAAAAGTTTTTATTGATTTTAGAGAGAGGGGAAAGGAGAGGGAGAGGGAGAGAGAGATAGAAATAACAATAGTGAGAGAGAATCCTCAATTGGCTGCCTCCTGAATACTCCCTACTGGGGATCAAGTTCCCAACCTGGGCATGTAGCCTGACCAGGAACCAAACTGTGACTTCCTGGTTCATGGATTCACACTCAACCCCTGAGTTACACCAGCCAGGCTATTTTTTTTTAACTTCTTAATTTACTTTTTCTTTCATTTTATTTTTGAATATATAATATATTTACATGGTTTATAAATTTTAAAATATTTTTATAAATAAAAGCCAAGCAACTGGAACAACCGGAACAACTGGAACAACTGTTCGCTATGACATGCACTGCGGCTGGCCAACCTCCCACAGCCCTTCCCTGAAGCTGTCCAGCCCCCAATCACCCCCTATTGGAGTGAGCCAGACAGACCCCACCCATGCACGAATTTGTGCAGTAGGCCTCTAGTATAAATATATAAGCAAAAAGTTTCTCACCCACCTATTCTCTATCCACACAATTCCCATCTTGCTTCAGGTAAAATTATTTGTATGGGTTTCCAGAGTTTTCTTATTATACCTGAAAAAATACAAATAGAGAGTCTATCCTTCCCCCCCATTCCCATTTTTACACAAAGATTTTAGAGTATACTTATAATGTGAACTTGATATTTACACCTAATATATCTTGAATATTTTATCATATCAAAGATAGAAAGATTCATCATTCTCTTAAAATCCTAATTTATTTAGCTAGTCCCCTATTGACAGACATTTAGGTTATTTCCCTGTATTACAAACACCAATGCCATGAATAACATTGTGTTATTTTACTTGTATCAATGTAACTATAAGATGCATTTGTAGATGTGAAATTGCTGGCTTCAATATTTAATTTTGGTAGAGACTGCCAAATTGTTCCCCATAGTGGGCATACCATCTTCCATTCCTATCATCAATGAATGAGTGTCATTCTTCCCCTACTGCCTTACCTACAGAGTGTAATATCAGACTATTTATGGGGAAAATAGTAGCTCAGGGTAGTTTTAATGTGCATTTCTCTTAGTTTGAATAAAGTTGAATATATTTCTATTTGTTCCTTGTATGTAAAGTATTCGTTGATAACCTTTGTTTATTTTTGTATTGAATTATTGAGTTCCTTACTGATTTCTATGAGTAATAGACCTTTGTCTAGACAACTAGATCTTTTTGATGTTAGTTGCAATTACTTTTTCTAGTTTTCTGTTTAAAAATAGTCTTTGATTTTTTTTTTGCCATGCAGATATTTATTTTTATTTTTTAAAAGATAGCTCATTTGTCATTCTATTATGACATCTGCGTTTTGAATTATAATTTAAAAACCTTCACCACTCCAAATATTTAAATAAATTTTCCTAGATTTTCTTCTAGTATTTGAATTACTTTAATTTTTAAATTTAATATAGGATCCAATTAGAATTTATGTGGTATACATTGTATAGCATGAATTCAACTTAATTTTTTTCTAATGGCTAAGAAGAAGTAGTCCCAATGTCATTTATTCATTCATTCCTACCTTCCCAACTAATTTGAGAGGCTACTTTAATTATATTCTAAATTTCCATATCTATTTGGGTCTATTTCTTGACATCCTTTCTGTTAGTTTATGGGATAATTTCATATTATTTTAATTACTGACATTTTATCATTTGTTTTAATATCTCATGGAAATAGTTTATCCTCATTGCTTTTTATCCCCTAACTATTCTTGCTGTGTTTGAATTTTTCATTGGAACTTTAAAATTGGTTTGTCTACATAGAAAAAGATCAAACTATTAATGTTTGTAGTGGGATTAGGAAATAACATCTCAAAGACGTTGAGTCTTGCTGCTCAAAGCTTAAAATATCTTTTCAATTATTGCCAGATCTTCTTTTTTTACTTTTAGGGGTATTGTCTTTTAAAATAAAGATCTTACATTTTTTCTTATTTAAAATATTCCTAAATGTTATATTATTTTCATTATTTTTATACATGAATTTTTTTCCCTTTCATTACATTTTTCAACTGGTTGTTATTTTTGTACCTTGCTACTTAATAGAATTCTTTTGTTTTTGGTCAATTCCCTTGATTTTCTTGATATAAAATAACATTACTGGAGGTGGTGATAATTTTTTTTCATTCCTTTCAATTTTTATAGCAGTGAACATGAACTTTTTCCCAAACTTTAGGGAAAAGTATAATTTTTCCATTTAAGCATGCAGCTGACTGTTGGATGAAGTACATGTATTTTGTTACATTAGGGAAATAGCCAGTTACTCCAAAGGTTTATTTAAGAAGAGGTAGAACCAAATGAAATTACCCATATTAAACTATTTGTGTCTTACAAAAATTACAGTATTATATGGTTCAATCTAATGTATACATATTTACTTATATTAAGTATGAATGATGTGGCCCTTGCTGGCTTGGATCAGTGGATAGAACATCAGCCTATAGACTGAAGGGTCGGTTCCAGGTTTGATTCAGGTCAAGGGCATATGCCTGGGTTGCAGGCTCGGACCCCAGTGTAGGGTGTGCAGGAGGCAGCTGATCAATGATTCTCTCTCACCATTGATGTTTCTATCTCTCTCTTCCTCTCCCTTTCTCTTTTAAATCAACAAAAATATTTTTAAAAAGAATGGATAATCCATTAACATAGTAATAGAGGTTATCTACAGTACAAAGGAACAGAAACAATCTGTTTCTCTGAACACATCTTGTTTTGTCAATTTGATTTTAAAACTATGTATTTTACACAACCATACAATAAAATAAAAATTTAAAAAGCTATCCTAAAACTCAAAAGCTAAATGAAAACAAATGTGTATCAAGTGAATGGCATAACCACACAGAGCTAAAACACAATTATCTGATGGTACATCCCTACTGGGAAACGGGTAAAGATAAAAATAAACACACACACACCTTAAACTGTTTTTAGTAATCACAATGTTGATAGTAGTGACAGTATGAGCATCCCTAATGCCCAAATTGTGCTCCTTAAATTCTGTTTCACATGAAAGGGAATCTGTGCTCATTGGAGGAATGATGGATTCCAAGTCTGTGTAAGGAAATATATAAGATAAACCTAGAACATTTTATCATCAAAGAAAAGGAAATGACTAAAGTCTACTGAGATTGTGTCAAAAGGACTCAGGAGCCAAACTGAAGAAACTCTCACTGACAAAAGATGAAACCAATTTGAGCATTAGTAAGGACACTAACTATAATAGATGGAAATGTAGCATAATGATACCACAGGCAGACAGTGAGCAAATTCCAGGCTACAGACACTCAACCAGATTCTTAAAATAATAATAATAATAATAATAATAATAATAATAATAATAATAAGTTGAGAGGAAAAACAAGATAAGGAAAGGGTGAGGGAGAAAAAGAAATCTATAAATTAAAAGGAACTTAAGAAATTATGTCAATGATTTGCCATGTATGAAATTTACTCAGAGCCTAGTTCAAACAAAACAAAATATAAAGTTATAATAAGTTACTATCCTCATTTTAAGGCAAAGAAGAAAGTCATTTGTTTATCCAGAAAAAGCCAACTAATGGGAGAAAAGAGTCCATGTGTAAAAGTAGCCTTGAACTAAAAAAATCAGACCCCAGGATTCCCATCCCAGTAGCCTACAATTCAAACGGGTCAGTGGAATCACAGAGGGAGAATGGTAGTATATTCAGTAATAAAACTTCTGATAACTCAAAGCATTTGCTGTATCAACCATGATTTCTGGACCATTTGAGTGAGAGGTAAACAGGCTTTTTAAATCTGACTATGCCCAGGTTCAATAGCTCTAAAGTCTTTGGTCCCCTGCAGACCAGTTCTGGGAGATATCCTCTAATAGTGTAGTGCCTGAGTAAGGGAGGGATGCTTAGCCACCACTGGTTGGATAAAAGACTTACCTCCTGTCCAACTAGAATAGGAGCTGAAGAAACTGAAGAAAATATAAACAACCAGAAGCATATATCATGTTCATGGATTTAAAAAAATTAATATCATTAAAATGACCATTTTACACAAAGCAATCTATAGATTCAATGAAATTCCTATCAAGATATCAATGACATGTTTCACAGAACCAGAACAAATATTCCAGAAATTTATATGGAACCACAAAAACCCAGAATAGCAACAGTGAACTTGAAAAAGATCAAAGTTGGAAGGATTACCCTACCAGATAACAAACTATACTACAAGGCCATAGTGTATTCAACAAATGAGGCAAACACATACAATGGGGTAAAGAGAGTCTATTCAATAAATGCTGTTGTGAGAATTAGACAGATAGATGCAAAAAATTAAACCAGACCACCTTCTTATGCCGTACACAAGAATAAACTAAAATGTATTAAAGACTTAAATATAAGTTGTGAAACAAACAAAAAAAATCCTAGAAGAAAATATAGGCAGTAAGATCTGAGACATTTCTTACAGCAATATTTTTTTCTGATATGTCTCCTTGAACAAGGGAAACAAAATAAAAAATAAACAAATGGGACTATATCAAACTAAAAAGGTTTTGCTCAGCAAAGGAAATCATCAACAAAATGAAAAAACCACCCACTGAATGGGAGAACATATTTGTTGATACAGTTAATAAGGGGTTAATATCCAATGTTTATAAAGAACTTATGAAACTCAACAACAACAATCCGATTTTAAAATAGGCAAAGGACCTGAATAGATACTTTTCCCAAAGAGGACTTACAGATGGCCAATATCTGAAAAGATGTTCAACATCATTAATCATCAGAGAAGTGCAAATTAAAACCACAATGTGATATTACCTCACATCTGTCAGAATGGCTATTATCAATAAATCAACAAATAATAAGTGCTGGCGAGGATGTGAAGAAAAGAGAATCCTTGTGTACTATTATTGAGAATGCAGCTTAGTGCAGCCACTGTGGAAAGCAGTATGGAGTTAACTTAAAAAATAGAACTGCCTTATGTCCCAGTAATTCCACTTCTGGGAATATATTAGAAGAAACCAAAAACACTAATGCAAAAGAATATATACACTCCTTGCAGCACTATTTCCAAAAATATATATACACTCATTGCAGCACTATTTGCAATAGCCAATATTTGGAAACATCCCAAGTGCCTATGAGTGGATAAAAAAACTGTGGTACATTTACACAATGGAATATTACTTGACCATAAAAAATAAGAAAATCTTACCTTTTGTGACTGCATGAGTGAACCTGGAGAGTATTTTGCTCAATGAAATAAAGCTAGTCAGAGAAAGAAAAGTACTATATGATTTCACTTATATATGGAATCTAATGAACAAAATAAATTAACAAACAAAAAAATAGACTCAGATACAGAGAATAGACTGACAACTGTCAGAAGGAAGGGTGGTTGAAGGGCTGGGTGAAAAAGATGAAGGTATTATGAAAACAAACAAATAGCCCTAGCTGGTTTGGCTCAGTGGATAGAGCATTAGCCTGCAGACTGAAGGGTCCCAGGTCCCATTCCGGTCAAGGGTACATGCCCTGGTACAGGCTTGATCCCTAGTAAGGGACATGCAGGAGGCAGCCAATCAATGATTCTCTTTCATCATTGATGTTTCTATCTCTCTTCCCTCTCCCTTCCTCTCTGAAATCAATAAAAATATTTTTTAAAGTATATTTTATTGATTTTTTACAGAGAGGAGAGGGAGAGTTAGAAACATCAGCCAGCTGCCTCCTGCACACCTTCTACCAGGGATGTGCCTGCAACCAAGGTATATGCCCTTGACCGGAATCGAACCTGGGACCCTTCAGTCCACAGGCCCACGCTCTATCCACTGAGCCAAACCAATTAGGGCAATAAAAATATTTTTTGAAGAAACAAACAAATAAACAAAAACTCATAGGCACAGACAACAGTAATATGATTACCAGAGGGAAAAGTGAGGGATAAATAATGATGAAAGGAGACTTGACTTGGGGTGGTGAACACAATACAACAGATGGATATATTATAGAATTATACACCCAAAATCTATATAATTTTATTAACCAGCTAGGAGCCCAGTGCACAAATTCATGCACCTTAAAAGGAACAGTGGGATGTGAGTTTATGGTGGGCACAGGGGTGGGTCACAGACCATCCTCTGCTCCCTTGCCTGGCCCCTCTAGCCATGGCCCCTGGTCCCTTGTCTGCCAGCAGCCCTAGTCCTGCCACTGTCCCTCTGATGCACTGATGGTGCAGAGCAATTGGGGCCAGCGTGAGCAGTAGATGTGAGTGGGGTCAGCACTGTCAGTGGGTGCAAGCAGCGGCTGCTGCACTGATTGCTTCTCAGGAGTAGGGGGAAGTGGAGAAGCCCTCAGTGACGATTGGGGCTGGCAACCTCGGCTTGCACCCACTGCCAGTACCAGCCTCACTCAAGGTGGCGAGTGATCAGGAGCGGTTTCGGTGCCAGCAGTGGGTGTAAGCAGGGCCATCACTGGCAGCGGGTGCAAGAGGTGGCTGCTGGCCCCGATCACCCCTCAGGAGCAGGGGGAGGTGGAGAAGCCCTGAGGGGCGATCGGGGCCAACAGCGGCTGCTCACACCTGCTGATGGTGCCAAGCAATCGGGGCCAGCAGCAGGTGCAAGCGGGGCCAGCACTGGCAGTGGGTGTGAGTGCCAGGTAGGGCTGTGGCACATGGGAGCAAAGAATTTTCAGTAACCAGCAGAGGCTCGCCTTGATGACAGTGACCGGTACCCCACCTTGGTCTGGTGCCCCTGCTCACTTGCTCCACCATCCCACCACAGCCAATGCCCGCCATGTTCCATGCTCTGCCACCTGCTGCCCTCACCTGCCATGTTCCATACACACCCTCTGGTGGTCAGCACACATCATAGACACTGGTTGTTGGGTTGTTCAGTTGTTCTGCCATTTGGTCTATTTGCACATTAGCCTTTTATTGTATAGGATGTCACCCCACAAATTCAACGCTAAAAAAGTACATGTGACTCTCTAGGTTTTAATTTGGGAGCCAGGATCCCAGATCAGGCAACATTTGCAGATGACTGTAGTTCGCTGGTTAACAAGGATTTTTAGGCTAACAGGGAATGAATGAGTCTTTATAACAGCATGTGACCTGAATACAGACTAATACATTTGCTAAACGTTGCTTTGCTCTGATGTGTCTGAAGCCTGGAGAAGCAGAGCAGTGGTCTGCAAAGTGTTTTGCTAAGTAGAAAAGGTGCTGAGCAATTTACAATACCTAAGATTTGGAAACAACCCAAGTGTCCATCAACAGATGAGTGGATAAAAAAGTTATGGTACATTTACACAATGAAATATTACACAGCTGTAGAAAAGAAGGAACTCTTACCATTTGCAACATCTTGGAGGGATTTGGAGAGTATTATGCTAAGCAAAATAAGCCAGTCAAGAAAAAAAAGTATCACATGGTCTCACACATATGTGGAATCTAATGAATAAAATAAATGGATGAACAAAATACATCCAGAGACATGGAAGCATAGAACAGACTGACGAATTTCAGAGGGAAGGCAGGGGTGGGAGGGTGGATGGGGGGTGATTAACCTGGGAATTTATATGCATACTAGAGGCCCAGTGCATGAATTCATGCACCAGTGGGGTCCCTCGGCCTGGTCTGTGGGATTGGGCCATAACTGGCTCTCTGACATCCCCCTAGGGATCCCAGATTGTGAGAGGGTACAGGCCAGGCCAAGGGCCCCACTGGTATGGGAGGGCTCCAGTGCGTGTCCAGTCCATCTCACTCAGTCCTGATCGACCAGACCCCAGCAGCAAGCTAATCTACCAGTCGGAGCATCTGCCCCCTGGTGGTCAGTGCACATCATAGCCAGTGGTTGAGCATCCTTAGCATATCATTAGCATATTGTGCTTCGATTGGTTGAATGGCTGACCGGTTGACCGACGCTTAGCATATTAGGTTTTTATTATATAGGATATACATAGCCCATGGACACAGACAATAGAGTGGTGAAGACTTGAGAGGAGCGGGTGTGGGGTGGAGGGGGTCAATGGGAAAAAAACAAAGGGGACATCTGTAACACTTTCAACAATAAAGATAAATTTAAAAAACAAAAACAAACCAAAAAATAAAAGGTCCTGAGCTGCTGAAGGCCAGGGCCTGTGAGCAATGAGCCAAAATAAAGGTTAGGCTGTCACCAACGAACTCTTCTCCATGAAAACAATGAGCAGGACCAGGAGGCTTTGCCATATGCCAGGGGATTACTCTGTTGAAAGCACAAGGTTGGCTGCCCACCAAGGCACAAGGTTCCCAAATAGAGCCTGAGTCCTGGAGGGAGAGAGATCCAGCTAAAAATAGCTGTGACGTCCCAATGTTGGTTTTCTTTCTTTTCTTTCCTTTTCTTTTCTTTCGTTCTTTTTTCAGAGAATTTGCCTAAAATAGCCTGGTGATAGATTTTTTTTCCCTTTAAGTAGAAAAAGGAAAATGTTTAGAGAGGTAAGAGCTGAAGTTAAGCTTCTAAGAAGCCTGAAGTTTCTGCCCAAACACATAGGGTGTCTCTCTGGGGTGATGGCCACGTCCACTCCCTTATGGAGTCTATGACTCTGAAGAGAAGAGCCAAGCCCTGGGGACTGTCAGGGGCAGCACAGACTCCCCTGGCCCCGGGGTGTGTAAAGGAGCTGACTAGGGACTGGACAGCCAGCCAGGCCTTGGAGGTGGCCAAGCCTCCAGCTTGGAAGAAGGTGCCAGATTCTGAGATCCACCCCTGAGCCTGGCATTTTGGGAAACCTAGTGACAGTTCTGGAGAGTCTGGGAAGCAGCAGCCCAGGTCTCTTATTCAACCAGTAACTATAGCAGGTCAGGGTCAGGACGGCCTGTTGTCACTAGCAGAAGCAGCCCTACCACAGGGAAATGCGTTTACCTGAAGCTAAGGTCAGATGAGGGAGTAGGTCAACTACTCAAAAACACTTAGGAAATCCCCTTCTCCTTTCCATTTTTCCACCCTTACCTCAGGTGAAGGGTGGCCATCTCCTTCTTTGCCTCCTTGTCCCTGGCATCCCAAAGCCCTGCCTGGCGCAGATCCCTCATGGAGTCCTCGCTGAGACGGGGGTCTCTACCCTGGATACTGTTTGAAAGACAGGCCTCAAATCAGGTCTCAGAGCACCACTAAAGGAGGCAGTGCTGGTCTCTGAGAATCACAACAACCCCAAGGACAGCTGAAGCCTCTGTAATTATAGCCATGAGAGTCCAAACAGAGCTTTGTACTTTGTAAAGCGTTGTCATCTACACTATCTATTGGATTTCGTTAACAGCTGCAGAGGGGGTAAGGTAGAAGGTTCATTCATTCATTGAGCAAAAATTGCTACAACTATTTTACAATTGAATAAACTGAGACTCAAAGAAGCTGGGTGACCTGCTCAAAGATATACAGTCATTGAATTGTAGAAAGAAAGGTCAAATCCAAGTGCTGTCTCCCCATCTATTCTCCTTCACTACCTTGCATAAGTTTGTGGTGTTTTTTTCGTTGTTGTTGTTTTCTTTCAGGGGAGGGAGGCACAGACTGCAGAGGGTGTGTTCCTGGGGAGGGGATTCAATATGGACAGTGAAAGACAGGTGGTGACGCTGATCGTATACGAGTCTGTGTCCTACTGCCAGCGTTCAAGTGCTGCCACTTAGAAGTGTGTGACTTGGGCAAGAATTCAGCCCCTCCGAGGGAGTAACCACCAGATGCACCTTGTACACCGTCAGGACTAAATCAGCTAATATATGTTAAGCCTGGTATAAAATAAGCACTCAATAATTTTAGCTACTTTATTACTATTATTTCATAATGTCCATGGTCCAGAACCTGCTATCATTCTGGCACTTAGAAGACTAGTTTTGCCAAAATACTGAGAACAAACCAAGATTGATAGTTAAAGTCAGAAGACAGGTGTGCACTTCCCAAGGTGAAGTGTGACCATGGCTACCGATTGGAGTCTATGTTCTGCCTGAAGGGGCTTCTCTCCCCGCAGGTGGGAGGGTCCAAAGGGTCTTGTGAGCTTGGCAGCAGGTCAGTGCAACTTGTCACAGCCCAGAGGTTTATGACTTTGGGTCAAGTCTGACTCAGTGGATAACTGCTGCCTTTCACCAACATGCTCTCACATTCATTCATTCCCAAATGCTTTCTGACCTCCTACTATGTGCTGAGCTCCTACTATGTGCTAGGCACTGCTCTGGCACAGGGTTATGGCAGGAAACAAGAAAGACAGGCTCGTGCTTTCATGGACCTTACTTTCTAGGGCCAAACAGGGCAAGCTCTCTGCCTGCCCCCATCAGGGATGCTGGGAGTGGACAAGCTGACATCTGCCTCCTTGCTCTTGCTGATGCCGGCAGCTCCCCTTCCGGAGACACAGATGTTTCCACTGGGTGTGCTAATGTAGTTTTTCCCTTAGGGGGAAATGTAGCCATTAACACATCATCCCTCCCCCTGGCTGCTGGCTGCACCACCTTGCTGCCATCCAGATCCAAGAAGGTCATCTTTGTAGCAATGTTAGCACATTCTACCTGCTCCCAACATTTCACCTGTCCACATCACCCACCCCACTGTGATAGCCACTCTTCGGCTATCTCATCACTGCATCCCCTCCCCTCAGTCTCTTTTCTTTTTTCCAAATGCCACAGTATATCTCCTTTTTCCCCTGATTGACCCCCCTGACTCCACTCCTGCCCCTCCATGA
>PVJC01021170.1:0-28486 GCA_004026665.1 Murina feae | reverse complement strand
ATCGGAGCTGAGCTGAGGGGCGCAGCTTCACTTTCGCTTCTGCCGCAATGGAAAGGGCTGTTTACTCAGGTCCGTGAGTGGCGGCCGCCATGTTGGCTGGGCTAATTTGCATACAGCCGCTCTGATTGGCTGGTGGGCGTGGCTTACCCTGTCTCGGAGAAACGGTTAATTTTAATATTTTGCTTTTATTAGTTTAGATGAGGGAGAGAAAAAGAGAGTCCTCCTTTGGGTACAACTTGTAGAAATTCAGGATTTCTTTTAAAATATATATTTTTTCCCTAAAGAAGATTTGTAGCTTAGAATGAAAAATATTTCCTTTGAGAAAAAGCTTTAAAGATAGTAATAATCTTAATTAAATAGTCTTTCATATTCAGAAGGGAACAAAATTATAAATGTACGCACAACATTCTCTACCATAAGTTCTTTCAAATGATATTAGTGTGTCTCTAGAGATAATAATAAAGCTTATTCCTAATTAGGTAGTATTTCATTAAACTGAATGGAATCTCATGTTAATTTGAATACCATTTTCAAGAATTAAATCGCATTCATAGCCTCAGATAAAGAGAGTTTTGCTTTCTCCTATGGAAATCATTGGTGCTGGTCAAAAACCAGTTTTAGGATAAGGAAACACTGACTCTGCTTGTTAAATGAAGATAATTCAAATTCCCCAAGATTTTACCAGGCATGAATATATTATTGCTGATTCTGCTCATGCCAAGATAGCTATTTTAAGCAAAAATTAGAATAATTTAAGCTTTGCAAAAATTCTGTAATAATCTTTCATTCGGATCAGTTGAAACGATTTACATTTACAGATTCAGCCTTGATTAACCTCTAAGAGTATTGTATGGAACAGTGGCATGAGGACTGGGGCTGGAGGCAGAAAAACTAGAGTTCAAACCCTGGTTCAATTATTGAAACAGAAGAAGAGCCAAAAGTTTATAAAATTGGAAATGCTAGGGATTAAAATAATTGTAAGCAGTACTACATGCACCTCTATGGCAATACATTTGATAACCGAAATGACAGTTAATTTTCCACAAAAAATATCAATCCCCAAAAGAAAAAGGCTGGAGTGGAAAATATGAGCATACCAATTACCATTCAAGATGTTGAAAAAGCGATTAAAAAGCTATGATTGAAGAAGACAACACTACTAGACAGATTTATAACAGTTTCCCCCCTCATTTTAAAAGAATCGATAGCTCAAATGTTTTATAAACTAGTGTAGATCATAGACAATGATCACATAGGAATATAGATGTAAAATTTCTAAGCAAAATATCAGCAAATAGATTCTAGTAATGTATCTGAGAGTAAAACGAATATAGTTTATTCCAAGAACGCAAATTAAAATTCAATAATGAAAATTAAGCAACATAATTCATTAATAAATTAAGGGGGAAAATTAATATCAATTAAAAAATATTTGATTAAATTTAGCAACTATTCCTAATAAAAACTCTGAGTAAAATAAATATTATTTCCCCCAAACAAACAACAGTAAACCATTTTAATTTAAACTAAGAACTAAACAGGAATGCCTATTCTCACCAGAAATGCCTATTCACACCATTATTATTTAATGTCTTAGAAGTTTGTGCAAATATAATAGGTAAAATAATTGGTTAAAAAATACTGGGAAAGAGAAGAAAAATAATCTCTTTTTCTGACTATATCTAATCTAATAAAAGAGTAATATGCAAATTAACCATCATTCTGAGACACCCACAAGCCATGCCCATAAGCCATGCCCACCAACCAATCAAGAATGAATATGCAAATTAACTCAACTAAGATGGTGGTGCCCAGTCCGCCTAAGCCCCAACTGAAGTAGCCAGGCCTATTAGCCAGGCAGGTGGTGGGAAAGGCAGGGGGGACCCAGGGGCAGGGCCATCAATCGCAGGAACCTGGGAAGGGGCGGAGCCAGCCATCACAGGGATTGGGGGGGTCTTCTGCCCAGGCCTGCATCCTAGGCCAGATGCTACAGGCCTGGGTAGGGGTAGAGCTGGGTTTGGAGGGGCAGGGGTGGAGCTGGTGATTGGTGTGAACTACAGAGGAAACACCTTTTCTTAATGCTCATTGGCTAAGTTCCCTGTATGCCACTGGTAATATTCTTAGTAACTTGGCTAATAAGAATCCCTGAAGGTAATCTAGGGTTTTTCCACCCCACTCCTGGAGAAAAAAAAATGAAGGTCCACTGCTGGAGGGCTAAGGAATGTCATATCCCGCCCTTGCCGGTTTGGCTCAGTGCATAATGTCTCAGCTTACTGACTGCAGGGCGTGGATTCAATTCTGACCAAGGGCAAGAACCTAGGTTGCAGGCTTCTCCCTGGCCGGGCCCCAGGTCAGGGCTCATGCAAGAAGCAACCAATTGAAGTGTTCTCACTTTGATGTTTCTCTCTGTTTTTCCCTTCTCTTCCACATTCTCTAAAAATCAATGGAAACATATCCTCAGGTGAGAAAGAAAGAAAGAAAGAAAGAAAGAAAGAAAGAAAGAAAGAAAGAAAGAAAGGTCATATCCTATGAAAGACACATCTTGAAAATGCCTAAAGAAAGTTGTTATTTTTTAATGTTGAAGGGACTAGAGTCCATGTTAATGAAAACACCTTGGTGGCTGTGGTGACTGGCAGTGGCTGTAGCAGCAGAGTGATGAGGCTGGTGGCTTCCCCTGATTAGCCTGGTCGCCTCTCACAAAGGGAGGCCAGACTGTGGCTTAGGCCCGCTGCTCATGGGGAGCAGGGAGCAGGCCTAAGCTGTTAATAGGACACCCCCTGAGGGCTCCCAATATGTGAGAGGGGGCAGGCTGGGCTGAAGAAACCCCCCCTCCCCAGTGCACAAATTTCATGCACTGGGCCCCTAGTTATGATATAAATAGAAAATCCAGGAAGCTGTAGTAAAAACCTTCTTAAAGTTAAAAAGATAATTTGGCTAGAAGTTGAGTTGCAAGATAAATATACAAAAATTAGCAAATTTTTATCTATCCTATCTAATAAGGAGGGAATATGCTAATTGATTGCCACACCCTCAAAGATGGTGGCACCCACAGCCACAAGATGGCAGTGCCTAGTCCCTTCAGCTCCACTGGGGCTGCAAGGCATGCAGCATGGCTGGGCTTGCCCCCAGGCCTGGCCACTCCACGTGCCTGCCTCCAGAGTCCCCTAGTTCCCTCAGCCCCCCATCTGCCCAGGGCCAGCCTGAGGCACAGGCAAGCCTCAGATGGTGGTTGCCCAGATGCCAGGGCCTCCCGAGGCTCAGGTAACCAGGCCCGGCTGAGACTTGCACTGCTGGCAGTGGCAGTAGCAGAGTTATGATGGGGCATTGCCTTCCCCTGGTCGCCAGGTTGCCTCCCACCCCTGAGGGCTCCTGGATTCTGAGAGGGAGCAGGCCGGGCTGAGGGACCTCCCTCCAGTGCATGATATTCATGCACCAGGCCTCTAGATATATAAATAAACAGGAACAAATGGAAATGTTTATAGGTGCTTAATAACAAATTTATGAAACAAAGAAATTTAACAAGAAAGGTAGAAGATTATATGAAGCAAATAATTCATTAGAAGTCATATGTCTATGGAAGAGCATAAAACAAGATATAAACAAATAGTAATACCATGTGTTTGTATAACTTAATGTTAAAATAGTAAATTATTTCAAATTAATATATGAATTGAAATAAAGTCTCATTAGGATCCCAGGGGGAGAATTTTATAAAATGATATTAAAGTTTATATAAAAGAAAAAAAAGTTTGTATAAAAGAGTAAGTGCTTCAAATGGCCCTGAAAAGTATGATATAAAGACCAGTGAGAGAGGATTTACACGTGTTGGAGCATACTAAAAATATTATATTGGCATAGGACTAGGTAACTAAATTAATAGAATAGAATAAAGACTGGAAATGCATCCTGGAATATATAAGCATCCTCTATATTAGAAAGTTGGCAGTTTAATTAAGTGGGAAATGGAAGTAAAATTTGGAAGAAAAATTTGGACCTCCCCTATATTATGTATATTTAGAATAAATTTAAGATAGATATAAAAGTTAAATATAAAAATTAAACAATAGTATCTTGTAAGAATATTTGAAAAACTGTAATCCTAGATTTTCTAAGAATTGGGAAGGATTGGGAGAGACCTTTTAGCCTTAAGTTTAATCATATTTAACTATACAAAAATTCAGATTCTTGTATGGCAAGGATATCATAGGCAAGGTTAATAAACAAATAACTAATTTGGAAAACATAATGGTAATGCAGGTGACAAGATCTGTGAAGAAAACATACCAAGAATTCTTTAAAATGTCAAACAAAGACAGCTACCCAATCAAAAATGGCCACGTCATATAAACAGTCATTTTGTGAAAGAGCAAATGTAGTTGCCAGTAAACATATGAAAAGGTGCCCAAATTTATCACAAGTTAGATAAATGCACATTAAAGTAATACTTAATCATAACCTCTACCAGGCTGGTGGAAAGAAGCAGTCATGCCAACGGGGCCAAAAATGTAAAATCAGTAACACATCTAATTCATAACAAATATTACTTGCAGAAATAATCTATACAAAGTATAGATACAGGGAAAGAGATATTTGCATACTTTGCCAAAGGAAATGTGAATTACTTCAGTTCTTTAGAAAGAAACCTGATAATTTAAAAAAAAAATCAGTCCATTGAGCATCGTCCCATGCACGGAAAGGTTGCTAATTGGATTCCAGTCAGGGCACATGCCTAGGTTTTGGGTTCAGTCAACAGGGTGTGTACAGGAGACATCCAACTGATGTTTTGCTCTCTCATTGATGTTTCTCTCTTTCCCTTCCTCTGTCTCTAAACAAAATCAATAAACGATTCTTTTAAACAAATATTTTTCCTTTGACCTAGTAATCTCTCTTATGGAAGTTCTTTTATACAAATGAACCCATTCTAATTTGGAAGAATTTCTGTAAGATATTGGTAAGTGAGAAAAACAAGATGCCTGGAATTGTTTGTAATATGGTTCAATTTTTATATGACAAACATGGAGAAATATATGGAAGGATACATGCTAGGCACTCGACATGGGCTTTTTGTGGGACTGAGAGAAGTGCAGTTAGTAAAACCAATGTAGTTTCTCTAATAATGTTCTACATGACACATTTCCTTCTTTCCCAATTAAAAATTTTATTTTACTGAATTTTTTATTAATATCAATTTTGTATATACAATTTTTGACAGACTCAACTAATTAGTATTTTTTCCCCTATCAAGCTTGACTATTTATAACTTTACCATTGTGAGTTTTCCCTTTGGCTATTATTTTTAACAAGTACAATTCTTTTGGGCCAAAATATCAGATCAAAATTTTGTGAGGATTCTGGTGTTTGTTTGTTTTTTAACATAAATTTTTGAGTTCAAGTTTTGCTGTATTCAGTACTACCTAAAGATGTGATTCTTTTGTCCTTTTTAAATTAATTAATTATTTTTTTTTATTGATTTCAGAGAGGAAGGAAGAGGGAGAGAGAGAGAGATAGAAACATCAACGATGAGAGAGAATCATTGATTGGCTGCCTCCTGCACGCCCTACACTGAGGATGGAACCCGCAATATGGGTATGTGCCCTTGACTGGAATTGAACCTGGGACCCTTCAGTCTGCAGGCTGACTCTTTACCCACTGAGCCAAACCAGCTAGGGCTCTTTTGTCATTTTAAAATAAAATTTTACTATTTGAAGTTTTTGCCATTGCAAGTTTTACTTTGTATGGGTTATTTCTGCAAGTAATACTTGTTATGAATTAGATGTTACTGATTTTATATTTTCTTTGGCCCAGAGAACAAAGTACATGGAGCAAAGATGAAAGATCTAAATGCACAATAAAATGAAAATCACTTTGAGGTCAGAAGTGAGGGTCAAAATGTTGTCTTTGTGCCTGGCACAGACTAAGTGCTTGGTAATTGCTAACTATTATTTGAAGGTGTTAATACTTTATTTTGCCATCGTACCCTCTTTAAGACTTTGTGGCTGGAATTCAGGGAGCTGGCAGTTGGTGCTGAGTCTGGGTCAGTGGTCAGCAAGGTAATCTTACTAAGTGAGGCAGGCCAAGGGGAAGAGCCGGCAGGGATTGGGAGTGTTGGAGCGGAGAAGGCCTGCTCAGGCTAAAGGGACTTTTACTACTCACAGCTCTCGCTAACTGCTGCCACGAAGGAATGTGGGTCATATGTTGTCATAGCTTTAGATTTTTCAATAACCTGAAAATCCACACTTTCGAGGTGAAACCTGATATTTAGGCTTTGGTAGGTCACTTGAATTTTATGAAGCACAGTAGGGGCCAACATCATGCAGTTTCAGTAAAACATACCTACAGTTCAGCCCAGCACTGTCCTCATGGTTCCAATGCTGGAAAATGGGACCTAGGAGGAAAATGTCTTCTGTCTGAAAAGTCTCTCCTGCCAAGGAAATTAGGCTGCATCCCGAGGATCAGATAAGTGAGGTGTGCCCTTGGACCAGACCTGAAGGATGGAGGAAGTATAGTGGGGAGGGATTTGCCTGGTGCACCCCATTTATTTCAGTGCATCCCCTTGAAATAGCAGCGTGGATGTTGGCTGCCCAGCAGCAGGTGGCAGCATTAGAACAAGAATTGGCCTGCTAGAGCCTATGATACCCTGAATTTCTTCCTTATTTGTGTGTGAGTGGAAGGAACAGATGACCCCAGATCTGTTTCAGAGGGAAGAGAATTATTTGCTATACACTCTGTACTGTGCCTTTTCTCAACACTCTTGTTTGTTCTCACAACCTGTGATATAGGCAACTATTTCTCCCAGGTTAAAGATGAGGAAATAGAGTTTTAGAAGACTCTTTGTGTGGAGTCACACCTGTTTTTACCAGCTTTGCCATTGTGTTGCTGTCTCAGTTCCACTAGTGTTGTGTCTGACTAATGTTTTCGAGAAACTTGGACTGTATTCTGGGACAGAAAGAGGACATAGTAGAGGACATTTGCTCCAGATGCCATTTAGGTGGTAGTTCTCCAGAACTGGTGTTTGAGAGAAGATGCTTGCTATTATGGAGGAACACCAGGTTTACAGTCTGCAGAATTGATGTGGAAATTTAATGTCTTTTTTCCCTTTTTTATATAGCAATTCCTGTGACGAGAACAGATTATCTTTTCCTTTATTTCTTATTGTTCCAAGAAAAGTTACCTAAGAAGTTCAATGCTTCTTGTAATCAATGTGAGGGGCTGGCCTTCATTCCAGGTGTTTGGAAATTAAGGCTGCAAGGCAGACCTACTACCTTTGGTTATTTTTCACACTGTGGCAGATCCTGTTTGATAAAAAATGATTAATCTCATGATTTTGAATAAATGGTTTAAATCTGTTAAACGACTTCCTAAATAAGTTAGATCCATCAGCAGAGCTTATAATTTCTTCCAGCTCAAGGCAGTATTGGATAGAGAGCAGATTCAAGACTATTCTTCTCTTCGTACATTACCTTGTGCAAGAAACTCATTCTTCTCTGTAAAGCAGGGGATGGACTGGGTGACATCAGGCGTTTCTTCCTGCTCCTCTAGTTTGTAATTTCCTGGAGTCCCCAGGGATCAGTATGTGAACAGAGCTCGCCCCATTTTATGCAGAGGAGCTCTAGAGGTGGGCACAGAGATTAGATAAGTCCTGGCAGCCAATACAGTCATTTCCACTCAAAGTGAATTCTACTTCCATCTTTTCCCACTCTGAATGCACCTTGACTAACACCTATTCAAGAACAAATCTTTTTGCTGTGGTTTCTATTCACTGCTTCAGCTATTCCAACATGGTCAGCCAGCCTTTCCAATGACATTAAAATAGTTCACATTTATTGGTAATTTCAAATACTTTGTATGAATTCCATTACACAAATTCTCAAACTCTTTGAGAATGACACTGTTATTTCTGCCATACTATGCACTAGGAAATTGAGGCAAAGACAAGTGTAGTAACTTATTCCAGGGTCACCCATCTCTGAAGTAGTAGAGCCAAGATTTGGATGGATTCAGACACTCTGACCACAGAGTCATTGCCTTTAATTCTCCCAGTGAGCTCTTAACCACCATGGAGATAAACTTGGAGATTACTGGGGTTGAAAGAGGAATAAGTCTAAATGGCCCCTTCTCATCAGTAGGGCTGTTAGCAGCACAGAACTGAGAGAACTGTTCCCCAGCACTGGCTTCCTATCTCTCTCATCACATCATTGGAACATGCTAGACATAGGCTGTCCACTACTCATAGATCATGGAACCTGCTAAGGGGTTCCATTGGCCAGAACCCAGAGCTCTTACTCTCACTTTAGGTCCTAGACCCTTCATCTTTCAGGCTTCCCCAAAGCTGCCATTGATAAATATTTTTGGCCTCTGCCTGAGGAACTGTTGTAGAAAACTGCAATGGAGGGGCAGAACTGTTAGGAGTGTAGGCTCAGGTAGCAGATACCTAGGTTTGGTTACTGGCTGAGCTAATTACAGCGTAGAGGAACTTAGGTAAATTATCTAGTCTCAAATCCTCACCATGCTGCTTGTGGCAGTGAAAAAGATAAAATAGGGATGACAATAGTATTCATCTCGCAGCATTGTGTGGTGAGTATTATTAACACATGCACACATTGAGACCAGTACTTGCTGAGTACCCAATACATGTTAGCTGTTATTATACAATATCAGTGGGATGGGATAGAGTACTATCATGGTAACTGTAGGAGTGTACCTCTTTCAGAAAAAGGACTGAGCTATATCTAGTCTGCAGTAATGTATTCATAAAACTTCAATAACTTGTCATCCACATTGCAATGGAATTACAGAGCCTGATGCACATGTAATTTATTTCAGGAATTTTGCAATTTGATAGAAAATGTGCACAGCATATAATAAATCTCCATTAAATGAATGAGTGAAATGTGAGAAGAGGTCGTGGCTCTGCAGGAGAAAAGGGAGCTCAGTCTGGTAGAGAGAGGCCTGGGTAACTGTGATAAGTCAGAGTGGTCAAGAGGTTCTAGAGGATGCAGTGGATTCTGAGTAGAACCGTGAGAAGGCAGTTGGCATCTCAACACTCTCACCATAACTATTGGTGGTGGAGATGCTGGGGCCAAGGCAGGGCTGCACTAGAGGGAGCAGGGATGGGAGCAGGGCAGAGAGGAGCAAGGAGACAGGGGCAGGGTCCTCATCACTTGTGCTCTATTTCAAGTGAGGAACTGAAGGGAGAACCAGAGACTGGGAGAGAGGCCTGTCAGACAGACAGAAAGAGTTCTAAGGAATTAGTGACGGCTCTGGCTCTGGCTCTGGTTCTGGCTCTTGCTCTGTGCACACTTGGGAGCTCCCATCACTTATAGGCTCTCCAGAGACAAACCTGTGTGTGGGCAGTGGAAGCATCAAGCAAAGCCTGCTTCTTGTACGTGGAGGACAAGTCTTTATTGCTGGCAGCTGGGAGGTGTCGGACACCTGGGCTGAGGGAGCGTGCCAAGGACTGGATTCCAGTTCACATTCAGAAAGACACGGGAACTACACCCAAGCCCGATGAGGATGGGTGCTCCCATTTTGAACCTGAAATTTGCATTGTGAACCTCCTAACTCCTGGAATTTTAAAGTGGGGTGATTGATGACTTTTCAGAAACGATGGAAAGATTATATTGTGTTTGTCACTAAGAAGTATAGATATTATCTTTTGGGAGGGTAATTTTGCCATGTTATAAAAATTTAAAGGATGTTAGTTGCCATGCTGTTTGTGGCAGTGAAAAAGTGAAAATGATCTAAATGACATCAACAGAAGGCTGGTTAAATAAATAACAGTATGTTTATACTTTGGAATAAAAAACATTAATCAAAGATGATGAAGTAAAGACATATGTACAGACATGGAAAAAAGTTGACCACATTATTTGAAAAAAGCTTGCTTCAGAAGAATGCATCAGTATTATCCTGTCTGTGTAAAAAAAAAATGTGCGTATAATATTTATGTTTGAGTAATGCCTGGAACGTATCTGAAGGATACAAACCAAATGAACAGTGACTAATTCCAGAAAGAAGGATGGATGAAAGATGGGAAGGAGTAGGGGATTTTACTTTATATTTAACTAGGGGCCCGGTGCACAAAAATTTGTGCATTCGGAGGGGGGGGGGTCGGTTCCCTTAGCCCGGCCTGTGCCCTCTTGCAGTCTGGGACCCCTCGGGGGATTCCTACCTGCTGGCGTGCCTGGCCAGCCTGGGTGAGGGGCTGATGGCTATTTGCAGGCTGGCCAAGCTCCTCAGTGGGGACCCTCATCCCATGGGGGTGTGGCCAGCCTGGTGAGGGGCTGAGGGCTGTTTTCAGGCTGCCCACAGCTCTCATTGACCCAATGTCCCAGTGAGGCTGGCTGAAATCAGGTTTCTGGGGTTTATTTATCTTCTATAATTGAAACTTTTTTACCTTGAGTGGAGGCCTAGGCAGGCAACAGAAGCCTCCTGTTTGCTTCAGCTCTATGGCTTCTATAATTGAAATATTGTTTCTTGAGCAGAGGCCCACCGGCCTAGTCAGGCAGTTGCAACAAAAGCCTCCTGTTTGCTCTAGCTCCATGGCTGCCGGCCGCCATCTTGGCTGGGTTAATTTGCATACAGCTGCTCTGATTGGCTGGTGGGTGTGGCGTGGCTTCTCAGAGTGGTGGTCAATTTGCATATTACTCTTTTATTAGATAGATTTCTATACTATTTGCTTGTTATTGTTTTGTTGTATGAGTATTTATTGCATGTTATTTTAAAAACAATGTAAATATCTCAAAACAAAAGTTTGTTACCTTGTACTTGGGGTTTTATATTTTTTTTACTGTTTTTAGGCTTGGAATAAGTTGCTTTTTTTGATAAAATGATTTTATGTGGCTTTTTAAAGACCCCAGGGTCTGTGGAGAGACTGGCCGTGGGATGGAGTCATGGGATGCCAGACAGGAGCAGTCCCAGGGAATTGTCTAGGGGTTGTGGGCAGGAGAGAAGGTTCCTAGTTGCATCACTCTCTGGTTTTGAAGGTCATTTATTGGGTGCGATGTAGGTCATCAAACGGGCCCTTGTTGGCTACTAGACAATTAGACCTCTCACAGGGCATAGCTCAGAGCACTTCAAGGAGAATGTTAAAGAGCACAGCATAGAGCTGTTGACCAGATACCATGTTTGGGATGTGAGATCATCTCGCTGTACAGCACATTATACCTCAGTAGACCCATGGCAGTCTTTGTATATAGAGCACCTGACTAGGGCCATGGTAGGCACAGGATGAAATCTGTGTGTGCTGCTGATTGGACCCTCCATCAAACCCTTACTGGATTCTATACAGAAAGTGACTTTCTATATCACAGTTGGTCTCATGCAGAACTCTGAGCTGATCCCCAGGAAGCACACCTTGGGCACTTCCGTGACCCCAATGATGGGTATGAATGGGCAGCTGAAGAGTTTGGTTCTTGCACCTCAGGCTCGCTCAGTGGACACCTTCTAGGAACAGAGCCCATGCGATAGAGGAAACAGCTGCAAGCCACCAGGCCCCCCGTGTCCTCTCTGCCAGGGCTCCCTGAGAGACTATGGTGATGGGGAAGGTAGACCAGACATAGGAGAGCACTCACACTCGCCTCCTCCTTCTTGTTTCCAGAAAGTTCCCAAGTGTTTTAAAGGGTCAGTTTGCTGTGCAAAAGTCCAAATAAACAGAAGCCACTGTCGATAGTACAGATACTTCTGAGAGTAGCTCGAAGTGAAGGTAAACATTTCCCGAAGAGCCTGAAAGGAGAACGAAGCTCTAAAACAAGGTGTGTGTCCAGAGTTAGTGCTGCTTGGATGACAGACTGTTGGCTGGGGTATGCCCAAAGGCCTTGGTAAGTTCCCATTTCATGTTGCCTATAATTGCCCACGTAAAAGGCAGTACAGCCAAATAAAATATCTTAAATGACCCTTCACACCCTTCATGAGAGTTTCTGCCCCATCAATGCCAAGAACAAAACCCAGCTGAGATGGGATGCAGGGTGGCTGGCTAGGCTGGATGCAAGAATCAAACTCATTAGCTAAGAAGTTATTCCGTATATTCAGAGTCCCAGAAATTCAGTTGCTCCTAAGCAACCAAAAAAATGACCATGAAAAAGATATTTTACGGACCTGCAGAGTCATTTGAGAATGATCAAACAGAATTTTGGGGCTTTTGAATTTCGAGGACCCATAGCAGGAGTGGCCCTCACCCCTCCTAAATACTTCCAGAGGCATTTTGGATGAGCTTGGACAGCTCTTTCTATTGTGATTAATAAAAACAGGTGTCTGTGCCAGGGAACTCTCACTCTCAAGCAGAAAGGATTCATACCTTTATTCAAATTCTTCCCTTGAATCAAGAAGGAAATGTTGGCTTATTATGTTGACTCAGGCATCTCACTGTTTGTCAAATATGCAGAAGGAATTCTCTTGAAATTCCCCTCTACTCCATGTCCCTGGCAGCCACTAGGTTTCTGTCTCAATAAATCTATCATTTTGGATATTTCATATAAATGGAGTTCCATAATATGTAACTTTTTTGTGTCTGTCTGCTTTCACCTAGCATAAAGCTTTTGAGGTGCATCTGCATAGGGATACTGTGTGGTATAAAAAGAATTTAATATTTGAAGTCAGACAGACCTGGGTTTTGGTTCTGGCTCAGCCATTTAATAGCTGGGGTCCTAGGAAAGTTATTTAGTCTTTTGGAGCTTCAGTCCTTATTCATGAAATGAGAATAATAACCCCTACATTATATGTAGTTGTGAAGATTAACAGAGGATACAAATATAGGACACATAGCATGCACCCCCTAATTATTAGAGGAAAAGAAATGAGATTAAATGTGAGAATGTGTGGCGCATAGCATGCTGGTCCCCTGCCTTTGCCCCCTTTCATGCCCCTTCTTTTATGCACTGCCTTACCTAGCAGCAGCTCTTTGTCTGAATTCCTGTAACCTCCTTCCCTTATCTAAGTAATTTACCTTCCACTGAGCGTGCACACCCTGTACCCTTGTCAAGTAGGTTCTTTTTTCTTTGTGTGTGAGTGTATCTTATCTTTCCATCTCAACTGCATATTTTCTTGAGATCAGAGGCTATTTTCTTCTGCTAGAGAACACATGCTCCAGATTCTGCAGTCCAGTCCCACTGCTAAAAACTGTTGTGTAGTCCCATAAGCCACTGGGATATCACAGACAGTCTCACGGTTTGGCATCCAAGCTGTGACCCCCTGACCGCTCTGGCATGCACAAGTGGCACACTTCTTCTTCAGCCTGGGTTTGGACATGATCTCAATGTTTGGTGAAAGTGTCAGACACCCAGAAATGCCAACCTGTCCCCCGCCATCCACATAGAAATGGAGTGGGTGGCAGGTGAGAGCCCCCTCCTAATTATCTGGCTGTGATTGAAAGGTGCAAGTGGACCTTCTCTGGAACTGCTTCTTCAAAGGCTCTGCTGCAGAGGCTTACGTCCTAATTAGGATGGCATCAGCTCCTCACAGAAGCATTGGCTCTTAGTCGGCTCTGAATAGGTGTGTGTTACCAGAGAATGAGGTCAGGCATGGGCCGGGAAAATGTCTTTCAGAGTTCCAGCAGAACTTGGACTCCTAACTGAATTTATATGTTGAGTTTTTACTACAAATAAGATGTAATAATGCTCACAGCACCCAGCTAATGTTTTTGACCTTGTCTTCTTTTTTTTTTTTAATATATATATTAGGAAGTTGGTACTTAGAGAAGGAATGAAAATAGAAACCGAGAGTCAGAAACATTTATGAAGGTGATGAATTTCTAGAGTAGTTGCTCTTAACCATTTTTTTTTTGTTCTTAATCTACCTCACAGAGCTCTTGGAGAATGTGATAAAAGACACAGACTCTCTTCAACAAGAAGGTGCACATACTGGTATGTACAGGCACAACGTTTTGCATATAATTTTGGGGGGACTTACAGACTCTCTTGAAACCAACCTAAAGCCACCTGTGTTAAACAATAAGGACATGAAGATGAGTAAGATGTGATTCCTGCTGTCAAGGGGCTTGCACTCTGGCGAGGAGATCAAATATATACCCAGACACTGATACCTAGCCAGTTGCGGAAACCTGATTCTCTCTGAGCTATTTCTCTTTCGGCTTTCTAGTACCCTTACGCTGGTTTTGTCTCTCATTCCTGGGCAGGTAGCAATAGCTTCCAAGCTGGTGGCCTGTTGACAATTTCTCCGACCTTCACATGGATGAGCAGTGGTCCTCCTAAAGCTCATTCATCCGAGGAAGGTTGGGTCTCTCCTCTCTTGGGAAACTGGCAGTGCTGTTTTTCCAATTCCTCCACAGTGGAGACACAGCTCCTTGCCACAGCACTCAACTTTATGTCTTAACCTGCTGGTATGAACTCTGTTCTTTTAATACCAGATCTCTCATTGTTCCTTAAATAAAACTTGCATTTTATTTAAAAATTTTTAAATTTATTTTTTAATTAGGGGCCCAATGCTCAAATTTGTGCACCTTGAAAGGAACTGTGGGCTGTGAGGCTGCAGTGGGCACAGGGGCAGGTCTTGGCCCATTCTCTGTGCCCCCCACCCAACTCCTCCTGTCATGACCCCTGGTTTCCTGTTTGCCGCTGCTCCCATGTGCTGACAGTGCCGGCCCTGCTCGCACCCACTGACAGAGTGGAGTGATTGGGGCCGACACCAGTGGTGAGTGCAAGCAGCAGCTGCTGCCCAGATTGCTCCTCAGGAGCAGGGGAAGATGGAGAAGCCTTCAGGGGCAATCAGAGCTGTCAGCTGCCACTCACACCCACTGATGGCGCTGGGTACCAGTAGCAGGTGTAAGCAGTGGCTCTAGCACTGGCAGCAGGTGTGAGCAGGGCCATCGCTGGCAGCAGGAGCGAGTGCTGGGCAGGACCATGGTGCATGAAAGCAAAGAATTTTCAGTAACCACAGAGGTTTGACTGATGACAGCGATTGGTACCCCACCTTGGTCTGGCAGCCCTGCCCACCTCCACCTCCTGCCACGTCCAACATCTGCCATGTTCTGCACTCTGCCACCTGCTGCTGAAGCTCACCATATTTCCCACACACCCCCTGGTGGTCAGCGCACATCACAGCGACTGGTGTTTGGTTGTTTGGTTGTTCGGTTGTTCCACCATTTGGTCTATTTGCATATTAGCCTTTTATTACATAGGATTATAAAAACTTGCATTTTCAAGCTTCTCTGGCTGGCTCATTTTGCACCCTCATTCTGGAATGCCATTTCTCTTATTATCCATCTGCTAAACCCTTCTTGTCCTCAAAGAGCCAGATCAAACACTTCCTCTGAGAAACTCTCCCTAATCCACGTAGTCAAAATTAATGAGGGCTTTTTTTAAAGAATCTGTATTTAGCACTTAGTCTGTCCTGTCATATAAGAGTGTTACTTCCCATGTGAGATTCCTCCAACAGACTATGATTTTTTGGGTTGCAAAGCTGGCATCAGACTTATCTCAGGGGTTTGGGGTCCCTACTGGAGGGGTGGCCTACTAGAGATTGAATTTGTGCATTTTTTTCCTCTTCTTTAGTGGAAGGGATGCAGAAAGCCACCTGAGACTTCCTAGGGCTGGCATTCCTCAGAAAGGTGGCAGTGGAATTCTTTGGAGGGTCTCCTTGAGAAAGGCAAGGGCCCTTGGAATCATTAAAAATAGATTTTCTTGCCCTAGCTGGTTTGGCTCAGTGTACACAGCATTGGCCTATCCACTGAAGAGTCCAGGGTTCAATTCTATTCAAGGGTACATACCTTGGTTGCAGGCACAGTCCCTGGCCCTGGCAGGAGGCAACCAGTTGATGTGTTTCTCTCACATCAGTGTTTCTCTCTCTCTGTGTCCCTTCCCTCCCTTCTACTCTCTCTAAAAATCAATGGAAAAATATCCTCGGGTGAGGATTAACAACAAAAAGGATTTTCTTAAAAGAGGAGGTGTAGTGTGGTTGAGGGAAAAGGACATAACAAAATCCTATGCATTAGAATTCAAAATAAAAGCTGTTCAGTTCTTGAAGATAAGCCCCAAGAGGGAAGAGGATGGTGATTCTTGTTCTGAGAAGTGGGGGTCCCCAGAACCCATCCCAGATCAGCACATTCCTGAGCTGGTCTTCAAGCAGAAAGCTGTGCTGTATGATGACTGTGTCTGGACACGGGAGCAGAAGACCCATCTTCACCTCTGAGTTCCAGACTGCTTCAAGGGAGGGGCACTTTGCACTTTGATAGCACTTGTCCCCTCTGGAGGTTCTCCTCTGTCACCCCTTCAGGTTCTCCCTGTGCCCAAAGATTACAGCTTTCTTCCATTATGGTTTCCATACCCATGCCATGCTGGGAGATGGGGAAAGGGTGAGTCTGAGGGTCCTGCTGGGCCCTTTAAGTTAGTTTCCAGTGAAGGGCACACACCCTAAAATGCAGAGCTGCTACTGGAGCTGAGGACTTGAAGCCACTTTTGTGGTTTGAAGGTAACTCCCCAAAAGGAACTTCTGCTCAACCACCATTGCCCTTCCCAGAAGTCAGAACAGTGAGGCAGAACCAAGGAAGACTGGACATTTCCTAAGCTCTAGGGATGCCTAGGCACATTACCAGGGGGATATTGTCATGGAATTTATGCTATTGTTGTCAGAGTGCAACCTGAGGCATCCTGGTTGGACCTCTAATAGGTTAGAGGACTCTCCTGCTACATCTGAATCTCCAGGCTTGTCCACAATGGACACAATAAATACAGAACTGAATTCTAAGTGCTTCTTAGTTGGCTCTGAATACTACTGATTCTGCTGTGCAAACATTTTCTTCCCACCCTCCCCAAGACCGTTTTGGCCCCTCTCCAAGGTCTGTGTCTCTAAGCTCTTAATTAGAAAAAAGAAGCAGTTATAATTAAAGTTATTAAAATATGGAATATTGCAAAGGAACGGATTAGAAGTCTTCATGCTAATCCAAACAAATTGTGCTAATGTTACTTTGATTCTAGCAAAACCAAATCCTCGGAGCAAGATAAAAGCAAGTGCTTATTTTCTAAGTAGACGTTTCAGCTTATTCGCTAAGCCAGGATACATCAAGCACTCACTAGGACCTGCAAAGGAGGAGCAAGAGGAGATGAAAGCAAGAAAGATGTGAACATGATAGAAAAGATGAGGTGGGAAGGGAGGAGAGATTTGCCAAGAGTCAACACAGTAGCTTTACCACGGACTCCTTCCTCTGCTGGGAGTTATGGGGTACAAGGAGTGCCGTTCCCACCTCTGACTTCAGCAGCTGCATTCATGAAAATGATGCTCAAACCCTCTCGTCTGGTCCAGACACATCTGTAGGTGTACTGGACATGGCCACTAATCAGAGAGAAGGATGTATATTCCAACCAGCATGATCCCCAGAGCTCCAGCAGAGTTACACATCAGACATATCTTTGTCTGGGAATCTGCCTTGGCCTAGAAGGTCTCCACATGCATCTAAAATTCAACACTTACCGACTAAACTGAACACTTATTACTCCTCTCCTCCCCTCATCCCCCATACACTGATACCTGTTCTTCCTGCTCCATGTCAGTCAGTGGAACCACCACCCACTCCATCCTCCAGGTTGAACACCTAAGAGATCTCTTAGGGGCTCCTCCTCATCCCTCACCAATGTCATATAGTTGCTAAGAATTGAAGATGCAACCTCAGAAGTGTCTCATATTTTTTTCTTCCTCTTTACCTTCAGCACCACTGTTCTAGTTCAGATCTTTGTCATTTGTTCCTATACTGCTTCTCGAATGTCTTCTCCGACCACGTTTCCAACCAAAACCTCTCACCACTCCTGTCTCCATGCCTTTACACATGTCACTCCTTTCTCTCCCTTCATAATCTGTCAAACGCATCCTCCAAGGCCAGCCTAAAGGTCAGCTTCTCTGGCTGTATTGTGCTGATTCTCACAGAGCTTCAGGTGTTGTGCCATCAGAGCCTTGGTCCATGGCACTGCTGATGTGAACAGTCTGTCTCCCTTGAGGGTCAGGGACTGTTCACTCCACAATTATCTATCCCAGGTTGCCTTGAGGAGTGCTTGTTTGCAGACAGTACACACAGTACACCTCTACTGATAGAACACAGCTTCTGGAAGAGTGATTAATTCTGTAGATACAAGCTGCTGTGAAGGACAAAACTGCTAGTTTGAAAGTGGAAGCTTGGAAGATGCCACAAAGAACTATTGTGTGTGACCTAGTGATTTAATGAATTATAACTCGATGTCTGTGGGGGAAAGAAGCATGGGTCTGAAGGGAAGGCAAGGATAATGAGATGTTGCATTTGAGTCTGTCAGCTGATTGGGACTCTACTGTATTTCATAAAAAGATCTTGGTAATACTGAAAGTTATTGCCAGAGATAGGACTTGAAAGACTTGAAATAAACATTTCTATTTAGAATGACTACCACTTATTGAACACCTCATCTGTCCAGATACTGTTTTACCTTTTTTATATTTAAACTGAACAACTCTATATTATTAAGTATATTTATTCTTATTTTATAGATGAAATTGAGGTTCAGAGAGGTTAAGTAATTCACCCGTGGTCACACAGGTATAAAGGAAGTGAAATACAGATTTTTCTGTGATTGAGCTCTTCATACAAACTATTTACTCTGGAAAGTGGAAACATACTACTTATCCAGGTCCTGTGTATGAGTCAATCACATCTTCACCCTTTTTCTTGTCAGAGATACTGTAGGATTGACAATATCTAATAAATGGGCTGAGATTTGTATCAATTTCCCCTCCTTCCCTTCTCTCACTTCTGGTTGGTACCAAAATAGAAAAGACAATAGACCTTAAAGAAGTGGACCAAATGAGGAAAGGAAGAGAAACAAAATGTCCCAGTAATCCACAAATGACTAACATTTTCTCTTGTACCTTTAATGTACTTTTCAAAGACATTATTCTGTTTACTCCTCATAGTAATATTGGGATAGATACTATTACTTCCATTTTCGGGGTGAGGAAACTGAGGCTCACGAATCTTAAAGGATTTGAGTAAGTTGGAACAAGTAATAAAGGGCAGAAACAGAATTGAAACTCAGGTGTTTATTCTCCCAAACCCAACACACTGGGTGCTCCCGTACTCCAGCTTGTGCATGGCAACCCATTATGTTTGAATATGTGAATAGTAGTAAGAATAACCAAATTTTAGTGCACTGACTATGTGATAGGCACTCTACTAAACACTGTATAAATGATCTTTCTTAATTCTCATTATGATCCTACAATGTAGGAACTGTTATTAGTCCCACTGGATAGAGAAAGAAGTTGAGGCACAGAAAGATTAAGTCCCTTGCTTAAATGGCAGAGCCAGAATTTAAACCGAATTCTGATGACTGCCGAGGCTTTGCCCTTGAAAGCGGATAATGCACCTTTCAGTGTCCCCTGATCATGGAGCATCTTCCCATCATCTCCCCTCTCAGAGAGGCGGCTGGTGCCAGTCTCCGTTAGGGCTTGGCTCGGTTGGGCGCAGTCTAACGCAGCAGGCATGCTCAGCTGTCTTTTCTGCAGATTTGGAAAAGAAGCAAATCAGCCCCTTCAGAAGGTGGAAGAGAAAGATAGTGGCTGGCTTTTCATTAGTACGAATTAATATCACCCTCCGAAAGCCCTGGGGCTAAGTCATGGATATTTCCTTGTATTCCATTTGAATTGTTTGCTGAACAGAACTCTGAGATGAGACTGTGCAAGCAGTGACCATGCAGAAACCTCAGGTACCATTTTCATCCTGTTGATGGGTTTTACTGGCTAAAGATGATCCTTTTCGGGTTTTTATCTCTGTTTTTATGAAAAGTTCTGAAAGGGAATTTGGAGAATTCATGGTGATGTGGTGATGTCTCTGCTCCAGATTCCCCAGGTCATGGGGCTTCTTGGTTTTGACCACCTCTCTCCCCAAATTTCATGTTTTAGCTTTTCATAGCCCACAGCTTTTTGAACTTTCCAGCTCTTATTGGTTAGTTTTACTTAACTGCCAAATTGAGCTGGAGTGGGGGAATGATAACACATAATAATAATAATAATAATAATAATAATAATAATAATAACTACTCTTCTATCTTTTGGGTTTCTTTTTTTAAAAATATATTTTATTGATTTTTTTTACAGAGAGGAAGGGAGAGGGATAGAGTTAGAAACATCAATCAGCTGCCTCCTGAACACCCCCTACTGGGGATGTGTCCGCAACCAAGGTACATGCCCTTAACCGAAATCTAACCTGGGACCTTTCAGTCCGCAGGCTGACGCTCTATCCACTGAGGCAAACTAGTCAGGGCTTTTTTGGGTTTCTTAACCTTAAGATAAGATGGTTCCAGCTCCCATCCCATCTCAATAGATACCCCATAGTCTCCCCAAGATGTTAGTGCATTCTCTGGGTGGGTTGGGGGTTCTCAAGCTCATGGCCACCTTGTGCTCTAAGCTCCTGTGTTTGCAGAATCATTCAGTCTCACCTGTCCCTAGCTGCTTCTGAGAGACAAATCATTTTACTTAATTTTGCCTGGTAGCAGCATTGGCTTTTGGTCCTTATATGTGTGATGGCTAAAGTAGTTAAGTCAGTCAAAATTTGGGTATCAAATAGTATATAATCTCAGGTTGCCTTTTTCTTTTTTAAAAAAATATATTGATTTTTTTACAGAGAGGAAGGGAGAGGGATAGAAAGTTAGAAACATCGATGAGAGAGAAACATTGATCAGCTGCCTCCTGCACACTCCCCACTGGGGATATGCCTACAACCAAGGTACATGCCCTTGACTGGAATCGAACCAGGGTCTCTTTTTTTTTTTTTAATATACTTTATTGATTTTTTTTTACAGGGAGGAAGGGAGAGGGATAGAAAGTTAGAAACATTGATGAGAGAGAAACATCGATCAGCTGCCTCCTGCACACCCCCCACTGGGGATGTGCCCGCAACCAAGGTACATGCCCCTGACTGGAATTGAACCCGGGACCCTTCAGTTCGCAGGCCGATGCTCTATCTACTGAGCCAAACTGGTTAGGGCTCAGGTTGCCTTTTTCTACCTAGGTGTTGTACCTGCTGCTCCTCTCTTCAAAATAACGAATCAAATCATTGAATGAGGCCTTACAATGTGTTAGGCACTGGGAGGATCACTTACCCATGTTATCACATTTGATCCTCAAAATGGTCTGACAAATAAGAATTTGTATTCCTATTCTGCAGATGAGGAAACAGCAACTCAGATCACATTACAAGGCAACATAGGAACTGGGTTTGGAAAGACTGACTGATTCAAAAGTCTCAACCCTTGCCTCCTCTATGCTGCTCTGAGGGCTGAAAGCTTACTGCATTCTGGCTTAGTTACTTGGGTGTGGGACACATTGAGGCAGATGCTATTGTTTGGTCCTATCTCTTATGTCTGAGTATTCTGGTAGGTGCTGGGCCATGTTTGTCACTGGCGTCTGAGGACTTTGTTCTCTATTGAGAAGAATGAACCCTCAATTCCTTTCTTCATTGTCTCCATCTTCTGTCCAAGTTCCCTCCACCAGAATGTGCCCTTTATTTATTTATACATTTTGTTTTATTGCTTAAAGTATTACAAAGAGTGTTGAATAAGTCTCCATTTTCCCCTCTTGAACTTCCCCCCTCCTCCCCTACCCCCCAGTGTCTTGTGTCCATTGATTATGCTTATATGCATGCAGACAAGTCCTTCAGTTGATCTCTTAACTCCCCCCTAACCCTCCCCTGCCTTCCAGCTGTAGTTTGACAGTCTGTTCAATGCTGTTCTGCCTCTGTATCTGTTTATGTTCATCAATTTATAATGGTCTTTATTATCCATAAATAAGTGAGATCATGTGGTATTTTTCTTTCATTGACTGGCTTATTTCACTTAGCATAATGCTCTCCAGCTCCATCCATGCTGCTGCAGATGCTAAGAACTCCTTCCTTTTTACAGCAGCATAGTGTTCCATTGTGTAGATGTGCCACAGTTTTCTAATCCATTCATCTGCTGATGGCCACTTAGGCTGTTTCCAAATCTTAGCTATGGTAAATTGTGCTGCTTTGAACATAGGGGTGCATATGTCCTTTCTGATTGGTGTTTTTGGTTTCTTGGGACAGAATGTGCCCTTTAAAAGCCCACAGATCTCCATAGCGCACTTTGAGTATGACTACTGCCGTAAGATGATTATTATGAGGGTAATGTAACCCTCACCTCATTGCCAAACCATGATTGTAGCATATTGGTGTATTTTCATGTATTTAGTGTATTTTATGCCAATGACCACAGTGTCTACCTCTTGCTCTTGACAATATATGCCCGATATATGTGAAAAGTGTATTTAGTGGTTTTATCGTTATTTATTTGTTTTTAAGAAGACCCTCTCCCCCCATTCAAAATTAGGGTGAATCCCTCTCCTGCTCTAATTACTCTATCATGTTTAAGTGATTTATTTACGTAATGTTTATACAAAATTGAAATGATTGGTATGATTTTTCATACGAACTATTCATAAAAGACAAATGTATACAGATAGAAAAGAGAGTCGTGATGGCGTGGAGCTGGGGGGTGAGAATGTAAGTGGGCATGAGAGACCGTAAATCTTCTAACGCTGATTTATGGTGGCAGTTGCACCACTCAGTAAATCCACTAACAGTCTTGAATTGCACACTTAAAATGGGTAAATTCTATGATATAAAACATATCTCAATGAAGCTTGTTCACTTCATTATTGTCTTGTGCTCTTTGATTAGCCTCAAGCTATTGAGGACAGGGCCCTTGTCTATCTTGTTCACCAGTGTAGCCCCAGCACTCAGGCCAGCCCCTGCCCCATAGTAAGAATGCAGCAAATATTCAGGGAATGAGTGAATAAACAAGCTAGCAATCTCGGCCATTTTCAAGCCCTCAATGCAAGCCTGTGGAAGGAGATAGACTCAGAACAAGTCCTTTCAATGGTTATGCATATTAAAACCTTCCCTAGTTGGAAAACTGGAGGTGTCTCTCTTACTGATTGAACCCTGATACAGTGGGTATAGAATATAATCTTAAAAACAACTCAGAGTTGGGTGATGGTGGAAGAAGGGAAGGGTAGAGATTCTATGTCCTTCTTTAGATTCCAGTTGACCACAAGAGGCATATCCATCATGAATCCCTGGGCACTTGGGATCTTGAACGAACAAGTCTCCGTTCCTTTTCCCATCATGGCCTCCCTTTCCTACTCTGTGCTGTGATCACTGTGAATGCTTTCTTTCCTTCTTTTTTTCCTCACCAATTCCCAGAATCCACCAACATACCTTCCCCCAGAACACTAATTTATGGAACCTGGCCAGCTTTCCTGCCTTTGCAATCTTGATAAAATCATCCAGTTGCCTGGTTACACTAAGGGAGCATAGCCAACAATGGGCAAGATTTCCCAACATGAGACACATCCAGCCTACTCACCAACCTTTCCAAACTTTGTGCCAGACACTTAAAGAGTCAAGAACTTAGATTTGCTGCCTAGAAAAAGATATAGTATAATCTGCCCTTTTCCTTCAACTAATAAAATAAACAATCAGGCCAAGATCTTTTAATAATTTTGCCAGAATATACAGTTTTGGTTTAATTCAAGCCTGAACTACCATGTTTCTGAACCCTCAGTAAAACTAAATAAAAAATAAAAAATAAAAATAAAAAATTGAAAACATAATAATTAAAAAAACTAGTCAGGGAGGGACTGCAGGGTTTTCACTGCTTGAGTCTTGGCCTCCCTTAGCTCCTCTTACTTGTAGGCCCAGGACCTCATAAATCTTGTCATTCCTGACTAGGACACAGCTTACATTAGTAGCCTGACACCCATCACTGGGGAGGTCGGGAGTTACGTCATATGCCCAGACATGATGTTTGCATAACAGTGATGAGCTCTCCTTGTTTAAGGGGCCACCCAGTCCTGATACTTCTTAATTCAGTATTGGACTTCAGGATTTATCTTAACCTCTGCCTTATAGTCACTTGAGTATTATGCCTTGTATCATAATCTCTCTCCAGGACTGGGGTCTGACTTAACCTCAGTCTCTGAGGTTGGGATTTACACCCAGCTCAGTTTCTTCCCTCTGGATGGGGATGATGGAGAGGTGCTGAAATCCCTTATTGAAATGCCACTTCCCAAGTTACTAACTGAAGCCCTTCTAGGAATTCATGGATCACCAGAATTGCCATCATCTGTCTGTATGCATCTCTCCCATACCATGTTCTTCCACTTCAGTACACCATCACCCCTCATATTCCCCCCTGCCCGCACTCATTGCACCCCAACAATGGTGTCACCTTGCCTGAGTCAGTGCAGAATAAACTATACCTGTCAAACCATGAGTCTTTGTCCATCTGTTACCCTTGCTGGAACCAGCCTATTCAGTTGAGTTGGATTCAAGGACCCTTTATTAGGTGCTGGAGGGAGGATAGAGAATAAGTAAGCCCTGAGATCTTACTTTCAGGAGCTCACAGTATTGTCCACAGCTCACAATAGTACTTCTCCCTCTGCTGGCTGGCTCACGTTACAGAGAGCCCTCCGTGCATGGCATCAAACTCTCCTGTCAAGTATGGCATGATTTCTCATAGTTGCAGGGAATAATGGAGACAATGTAGAATGAAATCCTATTAGTTTAGGTAAAAGCAACACTGGGATCTGAATTCTCCAGGTAATAATATTTTCACTTGGGAGCCTTGGAATGCTTTTCTGTTCACAAAGGTGAAGGGAGTGTTTCAGATTTCTAGAGAGTCTTAGTCTGATAGAGATAATAATGCAAAAATGGTAATATAAGATCCATCACTGGTGTACTGATAACTAAGGGAGAGCCTTGAAGGCTGTGCATTTTTGATAGTTTGTTGCTTTAGGCAGAACTAGTGCCTAACCTAACAGTGATGGCAATAATAACACGAATGTTGGAAAGAAATCCAGAAGACAGCCATTCACCGTGCTTCTGAAATGTGCCAGTCACTGTGGAAATGGAATTGTCAAAGACTGGGAGGATTTTCTGCTACAAGTCTCAAAGACCTTGGGCATGGAGAGGAAAGTTCTTTTTGTGTAAGGAATATGGGAAATATTTTTTAACCGCCTCTGGCTTCAATTTTTCTTTTTTCTCTGAAAAGCCATACGCTTTTCATGCTCTAAGCTGCCTTTCTTTATAGAACTATGAAAATCTTCTGATGCAGTCAAATTTTATTGCCAAAAGGCAGAGGATAAATGGGGAATAAATACATCTCTCTATTCATTAGAACCTTCACTCCACAAAATGGACTTTACTCTTTATAAACATTTATTCCAACAGCACTGGAAATGGGTGAAAGTGTGTGTGTGGGAGGTATGTATCAGGAGACACTGACACATGGAAACAAAGCAAGGAGTTGATATGTCCTGTCCTTGTTCTCTGGTACTGAGCTCCCTCAGGGACCGATCAGCCTAAGGATGGTTGGAGTGCCCCTGATGGGCATATGCACAGAGTGTTCTGGATCCCTCTGTTGGAAGGCATGCTAATTTGGTTGGAGCCCGTCATAATTAAGCTTAAACAATGGCAGAAAGCACTGGGCTCAGTGGACTCATAGCTATTTTAACCTAAGAGTGTATCGTCAATGTATCTTGCAGACAGTAACTTTCAGTCCCCTATGTCCCCACAGGCATTGCTAAGGTGCTTTATTGATAGTAATCTTCTGATTCATCTTCACGATGGATACCAGTTTCAACTTAAGGTCTGTAAGCCGCCAGGAGGGTCCTCCCCACAGAGTACCTTCTATGCACCTAATCACCCCAGACTGTCTGTAAGTGAACATCAACTCTCAGATCAGAGATGTGATGGGCTAGAGTCTGGCCAGATAGGATTTCATGGACCTGCAATAAAGGGCACCTATTCTCTTTTTTCTAAGGAAATCTGTCACTTTGGAAAAATTACTGATAATTCCCTAGTCATACATCTTCAGTGCCAAGAAGCTAAAAGAACTGATTGGACACAAAATAGTCATGCTCTCCAGAGACACTCAATTGCTATTTGGAATTCTATTATTATCCTGTCCAATCTCTCATCATTTATTGATGGATGCTTTTAACAGCAGGAACACTCCTTACAATGCAGGAATGTAAGTTTTAATCAGAAGAACACATGCGAATCTCGAAAACAACTTGGGAGTGTTTCTCTTCAGGAAAATTTATACACAGTGAGCCTCCCAGAAAGTGCAATTCTGTTCTGAGAGGGTCTAGTGCTAGAAGAACAGTGAAGCAGGATGGTGGTGCACTCACTGACCAATGTCCATTGCTTAGAGACTTCTCTCAGTGCAGACTAGATGGTAGCTCTGTAGGAACTGAAAACTGCAAAGATCCTTCTGGCACTGCCATCTTCATTGACTATCCTGGGATCCAGTCCACCAGAGGGAGGATCCAGGCTGTTCTTGATCCTGTATATGCTCTTGACCACCACCAACTGGATTTAGCAACAATAGCAATAGCGACAAGCGACAATAGTAATACTTCCTAGCACTTCTGAAGTACCTATTATGTGCCAGGTGTTGGTGAGGGTGCTTTTCATACTTCATCCCATTTAATCCTCATAATGACAGTGAGAAGTAGGTATGTTTTTTTTTAAATCCAAACTGTACAAAAGAAGGAATGGAGGCACAGAAGGATAACACAACAATTACTCCAAGGGTTCAAACAAGTCTCCTTGAGCCTGAGTCTTAAACACTAAACTCTACTATCTCTAAAGTTTTGGTACCATTTAAAAAGGCACGTTAGAAAAAATAAAGTTTACTTTTTTATGTTATAAAATTTATATTTACTATAAAAAGTTGAAAATGAGAGAAAGTAGAGAAAAAATATGACTGAGCTGAGATAACAGAAAGAGAGAGAGAGAAAGAGAGAGAGAGAGAGAGAGAGAGAGAGGTATTTTTGGCAGTGATCTCAAGAGGTGTCATGACAGTGACAACATTCTCAAAAAGTAAAGTTTAATTAAGAAAACATTGTTTCCTATAACATTGCTGTTTAGGAAGGCAGGAATTTTGGGGAAGTTTAGGGGAAGCTTGGTGGGTGGAAGACCATTGGAATGGGAATCTGAAGGCCAGAGTTAAGTACGGAGGCCTCTGGATACCATCTGTGTCATCATCAGTGAGCTGGCCTATCTGAACCTCTGTTTCTTCATCTGAATATGGTAGCACAAGAGCTAATATCCAAGCACCTATCTCTGTTGGAGACAGTCCCTGTCCAGGTCACATGAAAAGTCTACTGGAGACCCCAAGGCTCCATTTGCTGTGTGCAGTGGGGCATTTTCCCATAGTCCTGGAGATGGAAATCACCCGCTTGAGCATAGGACCTGCTTGATGGTGTCCCTGTCAAGTTGCTTTAAAACATAAAACAAAGAGTTGGTTGTGAGGTAGAGATTCTTAAAAGGCATTAATCCTATCCTATGGATAAGAGGAATGTTCTAAGTGCAAATTGTTCCCAGATTTAGGACTGAAAATCCCTGTGCTTCCTGTCCATCTCCCTGCTCATGACTAGACCTGCGTGTCCGCGTGTCTCCTGGATCCTCCCTCCGGAACAGCGACACACTGCTCCCATTCTGCTCCTTCCATCTCGCTCCCGAGTTTAGTTTTGGCACCTGTGTTGCTCTCCCACAGCTACCTTCTAGCTCCTTTCTCTGATCTCCTGCCCTTTACAGCACTTGATCATCCAGAGTTTTGGGTATTCCAAGCACTTAAAAAGCCCTTTCACTTAAGTCAGGCTCCTCAATCCCACAGTGTGTTGGGAAGAGCCCTGAGCTGGGGGTAAAAAAAAATCTGTGTTCTAGTCTTGGCTCTGCTGCTTACTGCTAAGTGTCTCCACCTCTGTTGGCCTTGATCTTCCCCACATCAGACTTTAAGGAAGTAAGGGTGGATGACTGGATTCAATTTCCCTAGTCCCAGAGTTCTGGTATTTGCTGATCAAGGAGGGGTGAATTCTGAGCTTGCTAGAGAAAGAGTATCTTACAGGAAATCAGAAGGAATAGAGAGAAGGTGAGAGTAGGCCAGGGTGGGACTGGGACTTCCCCACACTTCAGTCCTGAATAAGTTTGCAGCAACACGGGCGAGTGGAGAGTTTCACTCTAACCTTCCTCCCCAAAGTGAGCAGTTTCCTTCCTAACATCCCACACAGTGCTGTAACTCACTCAAAATTGTACTGAGGTTATAAATGGCTCAGAGCTCCTCTTGAAGAATTGATGAAGGGTCTGAAAGCTGAATATGTACTCTAGAGACATCTATTGTTTGTTTATAATGTGTGCATGTTTAATTTGCAATAAAACTGGAAGGCACTTCAGTACAAATAAGCAACTCATCCCCCCTCGAGTGCTGTCTTGAAAGAAGGAGGGTGGGAGGAGGAAGGGATTCAGGGAAAATTGATCACTTTGGCCTGTCAGTGGAAGGATTTTGAGTTGTTGCTTGACTGCTAAGGGGTTGTCCTGTTAATGCGTGTTGGCTGGGTGACTCCGTTCCTGGGGGTTTCTGATTATCTCCTTATCCCCAATATTCCCTTATCAGAGTTCCACACAACCTGAATCCTCCCTTGGGGTCTGCAG
>PVJC01021169.1:8571-28568 GCA_004026665.1 Murina feae | reverse complement strand
TGAGGGGTGGGTAGGAGTCCACCTATGAGGGGTGGGTAGGAGTAAGTGTTCCAGGTACTCCTGGAAGTAATATATGCAAAGCCTTGAAGCAGAAACTGTGTGGTACATTAGAGGGTGCGAATGAGGTGTCAGGGTTGACAGGCTGAGTTTTATTCTAAATACACAGTGCAGAAGCAGTGGAGGTAAATGCTTTGGTCCAATTTAACATCCATACCTAGAACTTGCTATATTTTCCACCAGGAAATAGTAGGAGTTGGAATTAATAGAAAGAGAGGCCAGTTGATGAGTGAGTGACTTTTACCCCCATTGCTTTTTCCTCTTACTCTCTGAATAAAACAATTGACTAGCAACTACAAATACTATGCCACAGAATGTGTATGTGTGCGATTCTAATTCTCAAAGTGGTGTTTGGAGACTTGCCAGTGAATCCCATCTTTTGGATGTGCCTTGCATTAGCTACACTGAACCCCAGTTTTCTCCTCTGCAACGATGAGGCTGTTTTCTCCTCTCTGCTTAATGGGATTGTTCTCTCAAAAGGTTGATCTGAGGAGACTGCCAATAGTTATTGGTTCCCTTTTCCTCTCCTTTCTTCTGTGGCTTCAGCTTCACTGTCTGGTGCGTCCGATGACAGTCTGCATTTGAGAAAAGGCCTTAAACATTCACAGCAGGCTTTTCATCAGTATGTGTCCAGCCTACCACACAACCTGAGAGAACCCACTGGGGTCTGGCCACTCCAGAAATTGCCCCTTTTTGAAGGGGGCTGCCTTAACCTCCCCCATCTAGTTCTTTAATCCATCAAATTGATACACAGTTGCTGTGGAAGTCCCTCTGTCACTGGTAATCAAGTGAGCAAAGGGGAACATAAGGGATCCATCAGAACAACTCATGAAAAGTATGTGTGTTCTTTAAAGGAAGACAGAATACAAATGAGATATATATTTTTTCCAAAAAGGAGGAAAAGAAAATGCAGGCTTTTAAACAGAAAACTTTAAGCAGGGAGTTGAGAGGACAAATATGTCTCTTAAATGCATTCAGCGCCATTGCCACAAGGCTGCGGAGCTAGGATTGTTTATTAGCAGATAAGATAGTGAAAAATGTATTTTGCAGAAAGAAAATAGTAAAGTCAGGTCTGAGGCAGATAAGCCAAATTTCTATTTTATGCTCAATTGAGTGACTCAGTTACATTATCAGGAAAGCAGGGGTGAAATAACACCCTTCATAAATGAGGCCTGGGTTGCCCGGGGTCTCCTTCCAGCTCTGGCTACACTGAACCCAGCCCCACTGGGATGCTCCTTCCTCCAAACAGTGCATTTGCAGGCTGGGGACCAGGGGGAGAAAGGTTCTGATCTGTTCTCCTCAGCCCCTCCTTTTCTGCATCTTGTTAGATAAGTGCTTCAGTTCAGCCTTATACCTCCCCTTCTGCTGGGAAGGTGGGAGAATAAAAACACGCGTGCATACAGGATGAGGCTCTGCAAAGGCCAGCGGGTGTTAGCGCTCGGAGAAGCGTCACTGGCAGGTCTCAGTGGGTCTAGGGGATACAGTTCTGGTCTGTGCTCGGTGCTTTATTAGGCGGGGCACAGAGGTCGTTTGGATGCCTTTTAAGGAAGGCATCGTTCTCCAGTTGGTTCCAAATCTCGCCACTTTCTTTTTTATCTTCACTTGGCCGCTTTACACATTTTTATTATGTGCCTGGTCTCCAGAGAACTATGCAATGGGCACAGCAGAGGTATTCCAGCAAAGATGGGAACTTCTGTGCAGAGAGGTCAATGCGCTTATCTCAAGTCATAGAGCTCCGGATCTCTTCTCAGTTTAGGAATTCTCAAGTTATTAGACATTTGGAGGCTAGAAGGACTTGGAAAATGGAGATTAATCCAATTCATTACATATTTATTGGGCCAACGTTGAGTTTAACTACTCACCCAGTTGTATGGCAGGCAGATTAACGGTCCCCTGAGATGTCCTCATCCCAGAAACCTTAAGAAATTTTGCAGAGATGAATAAATTAAGGACCTTTCTCTTCCCCTGGAGAGCTGCCAGGTGAAGTGGAAGACCCATCCCATGGGGTTATAGTTGGGTGCCCTCTCATCTGGCCTCTGCTACGCCATTTTCCTGGTTAGCAGGGTAGGGGCAAGAAACAGAAACGCCCTCAAGCTAACTCGGGAGAGAGGTCTACTGACTGGGTGAGTGTGGTGCAGTGAGGGAAAGGGATCCCATGTCAGGGAATCCAAGGATAGAAAAGTCTAGAGCTCACAGAGGCCCAAACCAGATGGTGACTCAGAATCCAAACAAGTTCCAGGGCCTCGGGCAGCGGAACTCACTGATTTGATGGAGCATGCAGACTCGGGTGTCAGACTGCTTGGATTAGAAATTGGCTCCTGGCTGTGAGGTTGGATGAAGTACCCACTCTCTCTAAGACCTTAATTTCATCTCTTGCAAGATCAGAATAATACTACTTACTCCTTCAGAATGTTGTTGGGTAGGGCACTACATGTACAGCATTAGCATAGTGCTTGGTACATAGTAAGAACTGTTTTCTTTTGTTAAATATAATTAAGGTGACCTACTTCTTCCGCATCCCTTTTGTGACATTGGGATTTATAATATGAAATAAAGTCCTCATGTTGTCATATGTTTTATGATGTTAAGAGAAAGGAGGTATAATGAAACCTGTTTCACCGTAGACTCACTGGTTTAAGTAAGAGTTAAGTTCCCAGGTATCTCATCAACACTGTACCTAACAGTGTTATTGGAGGATCTGTTGTTTTTGGTCTTCCTCTTTCTGGCCCTGAGCTCCTAAAACCCTTGAAATTTCTTAAGTGCTGGGAGCTGAAAGATGTCTTTTGTTATGTTAAAGAGGTGACTTTTGGGAAGCTCTTAAGGATGGGGGCTGGTTGCTAGGGAACCTCACCCTGTGATAGTGGGTTGGAACTTTCAGTTTCGCCCCCTGACCTCCAGAGAGGGCCTGGAGATTAAACCAGTGGCCAGTGATTCAATCATTCATAGCTGTGTAATGAGGCCTCCATGTATGGATTCTTTTATTATTTATGTCTCAGCTTAAGTAGTTCCGCTCACAGTCTTCCCTGCCCGCCCTCCTTCCATCTGAAGAGGCCACAGTCCTTCCCACCATCAGATGACCCTGTTTCACTGCTATCCAGGGTCTTATTGCTACCCCACATTTTCTTGTTTGTCTCTTCATAAGTTTGCTGTCTTCCCTACTAGAATATAAAGTCCTTGAGAACAGGGGCCTTGCTTACCCCTTGAATCCCAATGCTTAGAAAAGTGACAGGCACAGAGTAAGTGCTTAATAAATATTTGTTGGAAGTATAACTAGATGAATGAATGGATCGTGAATAAATTAAATATGTCAGAGTGTTCTACCAGGATAATGACGAAAAGCTGTCCTTTAAGTCCCTTCGAACCTAATGATTTCGCACTTTCATTGTGTTTTGTTTTTTTTTTAATTATTTTTTTATTTTTTAGCCCAGTGGTTTGCAAGTTTCTTCAGGGAAACTTGGACATGTGGTCATTTCAGATATAATGACTGGGGACACTACAGGCATCAGGAATAAGGTGGGAGGGGCTGGGCCTGGGAAACATTGTGCACTGTGCAGGAGTCTTATTCACTAACACATGGTGCCCGCACCCCTGCCTGCAGATGCCAGTAACACTCCATCTGAGGAAGTGTTGGGGCCTCCCCATCTGGCTTATAGCAGTCGGGAGCTGGGCCTGTGCAGGACTTACAGCCTCGCTGAAGGAGACCTCACACTGGCTCAGAAAGAGTTAACCGGCCGAGACAGCAGCTGTTTGGCTTGTGAGCTTTAGTTTCAGTGACTAATGGGTAAGAGGGACATGGAGTTCTCCTAGTCTGTGGAGGATGCAGCATAAACGATGTCCCCGAAGCCATGCCTGTGATTACTGAGATGAGTATGAGTGGTAGGATATTTTGAGGAGATAAAAATGTCTGACCAGCTAATGACTACCAGTACCAGACTCCAGCATGGAGATTGGGAGAGCGGGCTTGTGAGATGGGTGAGGGGGAGCATGACTCACTGGAGATAGAGAAGCCTGGTGAGGAAGTCACGCCTGGCATATGCACATGTGTGTACCGGTACACACACATTCCAGACACTCAGGAGATGCAGCATGGACACTCACCCTGCAAGTGGACACAGAACACAGCCTATAAGCAGACACTGACCACACCCAGACATCATATCTTAACCCACAGGACACAGGCTGCCCATATAGGTGGGTGCATACATACACACATATGTGCACACACTTATGTGGAACACATCCTCCCTAGACACACCACATGTCCATGTTCAACATCCAGCCTTCAACTGTATGGCAAAGGCATATAGGATACACCTACCACAACCGGCTCATGTGCTAGATGGCCACACATTTATATCACTCATGATATATGCATACAACTCACTCCTATAGACAAGGTCTATTCACACGCCATCAGCACAATAGCCACAATACACAAATACAGACACACAGAAGCACACATGACACTTGGAGATGCATGCCAGAGATAAATGCAGGCCCAGCTAACACAGATATAAACACAGGCACAACACACACATATGCACACATGCCTCTTAGAGATACGCCCCCCCCCCCCCCACCAAGAGACAAACATCACACAGGACCTGTTGTGTGTGTTTATCCACTGCTAACAGTTACTTTTTGTTTTTTACTATATTTTATTGATTTTTTACAGAGAGGAAGGGAGAGGGATAGAGAGTTAGAAACATCGATGAGAGAGAAACATTGATCAGCTGCCTCCTGCACACCTCCTACTGGGGATGTGCCCAAAACCCAAAGCACATGCCCTTGACGGGAATCAAACCTGGGACCTTTCATTCCGCAGGCCAATGCTCTATCCACTGAGCCAAACTGGTTAGGGCAACAGTTACTTTTTAAAATTAACTCTTAGACCCCTGCTCCAGAATAATACGTACACATGACTTAGAAACGCTCAGATTAAAAATAATCATGAACAGAAAACTAATGTGTCATTTGACTCTCTCTCATCTTTGTGGATATTAATGCTTGTGATAGTCCTTACAAAAGGCAGGAAAATCAACCCTTAGCCCAGTTGAGATGGGGGCTTGTTCACCTGACTTTCTCTGGCTGCAGGAGGAGGAGAGGAGGGAGGAGAGGCCGAGGACTCCCAAGAGGCCGGGAAGACTGTGCTGGCTGTGGTAGCAGGAGACCTGGATTATGACTCCACAATCTGGTACTATCCTGTGTCACCTGGGTCATGTTGTTTTCCATTTCTGAACCTGGGTTTCTTCATCTGTAAAATGGGTATGAACCTACTTCACAAGGTTAAGTCAGACATACTATAGGATATAATTCAAATTTGAGTTGTGGACTTAACCTCCTCCTATTCCTAAGAGAAGATCAACAGGCATATGACAACCCAACAAAGGCAGCCATTTTCAGTTTGACCCCCTCACTTGCTTTTTCTCCCAGAGGAACTTCCAAATGGCATAACTAGTCTAGCTGGGCTTGCCCACAAAGAGGGGTTATAGCTTATTTATTATCTTTATTAAATGTCAGGCCTTCAGAAATGCAGCACGAACTGTCAAGAGATTTCCTTGTAGTTTAATCCCCAAACAACCTTTGGAGTGGGTTCTATTATCCTTTTTTACAGATGAGGAAATAGAAGTGCACTTTGGTCTATGTAATCTTGAACATATATTTAACTTTTTTATATCTCAGTTTATTTCCATGTCAGTTGGGGTTTAGTCCCAGCACACAGACGCAGTGAGGTTTCCATATGGTTTATATCAGTGGTTCTCAACCTTCCTAATGCCGTGACCCTTTAATACTGTTCCCCATGTTGTGGTGACCCCCAACCATAAAATTATTTTCGTTGCTACTTCATAACTGTAATGTTGCTACTGTTATGAATTGTAATGTGATACAGGATGGTCTTAAATGATCCCTGTGAAAGGATCATTTGACCCCCAAGGGGGTTTTGACCCACAGGTTGAGAACCACTAGTCTAAATGAATTTAATATTTGTGAAAAAGTGCTTAGGATATGACCTGGCATGTCAATGTTAACCGTTGGCGTCATCATCATCCCCATGGGCCTTGGGTCACTCCTCTGGGGGAGCCTTCCTCCAGCCATCTTTGTCTTCCTGATCACCACCCCTGACATCTTATTTCCTGAAACTAATAGGTCTCCAGCCCACCTTGACTTCCTCTGTCTCACCATTCAGTGCAAACTGTTCTCAACGGAACAGCCTTGATGCCTTTGAGTTGAGGGTGATGCAATGGACCCAAATCCAAACAGTAGAGGGGCACAGGTACCCACCTCTGGTGGTCTTTGGGTGACATGGTTCGTTTCAGGTGCATGGGCGCCTTTCAGCAACCTAAGCATGTGCTGCTGGCTCCATTTAACCATAGTTCCAGAAGCTTTCCTACTCGCTCTGCTCAGAGAGCTTTGATTTCCATTCTCTTGCTTTCTCTGAATTACCAGCTTCTCTTTCATTTACAAAATCCTCCCACCAACTCTGATGTATCACGTTATATTTTGTCATAACACGCCTTGTGTTTAAATTACTGTGTAGTCCAAAGATTTAGAAACTTAGATTTCTTTCTTTGATCACAGTAGATCTTGTTTAAGCATACCTTTGGCAGACAATGTGCTGTTTTCTTAGTCATCTATCATGATGTTCAGAGAGTAATGTGATTTGGCAAGAATATGTGGGCAGCACCCTCAGGTCACGTGTGTTTGTATATGTATATGTACAAGTGTGTGTGTGTGGGTATGTGTGTGTATGTGCACGCAAATATAGCTCAAAAACAATTCAATATTGGCATCTCAATGTGGTTCAGCCTCATAGGCTTTGCTCCAAAACAGACACCACACTTTCCCTTGCCCTTTGAAAGCACTCAAGAGTTCAGGAATGTGGGGTTTCCAGCATCATAAGAGATCATCTACTTTATCTTATCTTTCCCACATTTTTGGACACTGGTTTCACAGCTACTGTCCTTGTCACAGGCTCTCTCAGGCTGAACTCCTACTTCTTAGAAACTCTGTCCACATGCGTATACCCATTGTCTCAAGATTGAATCACCCTAAGACCACCTGAAGTCAATAGAGAATATTAGAGAATCTAAACAAATTGTTATCATGGATTACTAAAATGGCATCATATTTGATGATAAGAACATCACTGTCTTTTTCTGAGTTTCCTTGTCTGTGAAATGGGGACAGTATTTAGCTCAGTTAGTCATTGTGAGAACTGAAAGAAACTGGGTGAAGATATATATATATCAGAGGTCATATTTCTGAGGCTGGAACTGGAGCCAGACTGAGCAAGGCTTTGGAGGATAGGATAGGTAATTTGGAATTTTATTCTATAGCTGATGGGGAATGATGTTCTCTCACTCATAAATATTTTTATTCCACTTCTTTCCCTTGGAAAGTTGATGGTGAGTGAGATAAACAAGGTCCCTGTACTTTTGGAGCTTAGAATGTTTAGTGTGCAACAGACAGTAATCACATAGTCACACAATAAGTATGTAAATTGATAGAATTTGAGAGAGGAGGGACTGATGTAGACTGGAAGTTGGGTTTGGGGAAGATTTACTTGAAGAAGCAATTGAGCTGAGACATATATGAAGGTGGGTAGATGAAGAGATGGAGGATCCAGAAAGGATGAACAACATTTATAAAAGTCTTCATGAGGCACAAGGGAGCATCATCCGCCCATAAAGAGGGTCAGGGTAGTTGGAGCCTATGCTAGAGCTCAGCAGATGTGTTAAATAGACTGGAGACATAGGGTGGGCTAGACCAAGCAGGAGCTTATAAGACAGGTAGGATTTTGGTCTTTTCCATGAGAGCAATGGGACACATTTGGGGAGTTGTAACCAGCAGAATGGCCAACTTATTTTTGCTTTATACCAAGATCTCCTTTGCTGCTGAGAAGGGATTGGAGCAGGGCAGGTAGTGAATGTGAAGATTAGTCAGGAAGCGACTGCCATAGACCAGGTGAGGGATAGATGGTTATGGTTCCACCTGGAGCCATAAGGTAACATTAGGAAGAAGGAGATGTATTCAGCATAGCATTGGCAGTGTTGGGAGAGACCCAGGTGGTGCTGAAGGAGAGGGAGATAGTGAGGATGACTCCTACTTGCCAGAACAGGGGCCGTGCTCACCAACACTTTAGAAACTGAGACTTAGAGAATGGCATCTGCCAGTCTTGTGGGGATAGACCTTTTTCAGGGTGACTGTCCTGTGGTAATGTGTTGTGTCTCTCTGCCTATCTACCTTCTCCCTCTTAGTGTCTTCTGTAGCTCTGGGTTCTCAGGAGGCCCCTGGCAATGATGTAGAAGTGTAAAGTGAGGGGTACCTCAGAAACCACCAATTCCAGCCCCTCACTTTACAGAGAGACAGAGAGGTATGTGGTTGAAGGCCCCAGAATGGAGGAGCCATGGGGCTGAGCTTACAAAACCTTCCAAGTTGAGGTCAGGACCACTTCGTTGCCTCTGTTCCCAGGTGCCCCTTGACTGCCCATCCCAACCCTCTTATTCAACAACCCCCACCCCCGCCCAATACTCCTATACCAATCAAAGGCATTATTCTTTGAGCAAGCCCTCAGCCCTAGCATTCAAGTTGGTTGTGAGAAGTAACTGAGTTAATACAAGTAAGACACCTAGAAAGAGAAAGGCAGAGACAAAGCCCTATGTAACTGCCTTTGATACATCACAATCCATCGTGGCCTTGTAACAGGTCCCTAGCATCCACTTAGCACTCTTTCCTTTTCATAATTTCTTTCCACTTTCCAAGTTCACTTGAGCACATGGCTGCCCAGCTAGACACTATATATTTCCCATTTAACCTTGTAGCGAGATGTGACCATGTGACTAGTTCAGGCCCCTGGAGGGTGAGTGGCAGTAAGGTGAGTGCCATTCCCATTTCTAATAAATGCCAGGTCATTTCCTAAAGGACAAAACTTTCTTCCTTGGGCTCTACAGCTCCATTTTCTTCTGGCTCAGCAATGGCAGCACCTGGGGCAGCTGCCTTAGACCAGGGATGGATGCTCCATGCTGAGTGACCCAGTGGCCTGGGCCACTGGGGACCAGGGGCATCAGAGCTTTCCTTCCCTTGCCCCTGAGGCCCTGCAACACTCCATGGATCACTCATAAGAGGGAGATCACTCATATCTTATTTAAGCTCCTGCACTTTGAGGTCTTTTTATAATATCAGCTTAATCTGAATCTCAACCAGTATAGGCCATCCTACCTTTCTTACCTCTCTCCATGACTGCCCTTCACTTCCTCTCTGCTCCAGCTGCATCTCTATTCCACTACTCCTATTGCCAGTTCTCTAACATCAGCCTTTCCCCCTCCTGGCCTTCACTCAGACTGGAATAACCGGAATGACCCTTTATCACACAGAGAAAAGCCTAGAGAGTGTGTCTCAGTAAAAAGCTTACAGATGTTTAATTCCACAGGATTAGGTTGAACCCGGGCTCTGGCACTTTGCAGTTTGTGACCTCAAGCAAGTCTGTTCAGTTCCCTGAACCTCAGCGTCCTCATCTGTACAGTGGGTCTAGTGATGCCTGTCTATCTCAGGGGGCTGTTTAGGGTGATTGGTGTGAAGTGTGAGCATGGTGCCCAATCCTCGAACAAAACTGGATTTGACTATGACTCTCGTCACCTCGCTGACAAGCCCCAGCTTGAATGTCACTCACTCTAGAGCCTTTCCAAAGTTTTTCATGGTACAAATCTTGGGGCGCTTGTTGAACACACAGCCTGCCCCAGCTCATTTCCCAGGCCCTGACCTGCAGATCAGACATGGACTATGGCTAATGAACTTGTATTTAATGAGACCTCAAAGCGATCCTTATCAGAGTATTTGGAGAAATGCTGACCCTGTTTGTTCAACGGGAAGCATCTGCCTCTTTCTCCTTTGATCGAGCTGAGAACTTGTATTCTGCTTAATTCATTTCTACTTTATGTTGTTATTATGTTTGTAACATACATGCTTTCATCTTTGCTATAAAAGCCAATGCTTCTAGAGCCCTCATTAGATCTCAGACATGATATGAAGTACTTACCATACATTATCTTATCTAATCCCTCTCCACCCTATCTCATCAGCTGCTGATGAAATTAATAGCAACTACTCTGTATTGTGCCTTTAAGATGTTCCAGGCGTGAAGCTAGGCCCCTCTCATGCATCATCTTAACTGTTCCTCACAGCCACCAGCCCTTCGAGACAGGAATTAGGACCCCTGTTTTCCTGGAGAGAGAGCTAGGTTCAGAGAGGCAAAGCAACTTGTCTAAGGATGCTCAGCCTGTGGGTAAAGAGCAAGAGGAGAACAGGATTAGTCTGACTTCTGCGGGGAGAAGTAACTTCTCCTGCAAGCTGATGCCACTCATGGCAACTTCACAGATCATCCCCACCCAGACAATTGATAGCCGTTCTTCTCATGCTGCTGGAGGTGCTATGACACCATCTGGGCACCTGGGGTGGGGTGGGAGAAGGAGAGGTGGCTCCACACACTCTCTGCTGGTTAGTGTTGGACTCAGGAAGAAACATTAGGATGGCCTCACTCGCAGGGTGTGAGGTTGGGATGGACTCCCATTAGAAATTAGGGATGCCTTGAGGGACTTGGATATATTTGGAAATTCTTCATAAGATTATAATTGTGTTTAGTTAAAACATTTCCTGATCAATTATTTGCTGACCATATAAAGAGATGAATTAGATGCAGATTCTGTCCTCAAGGAACAAGGCAGAGGAGTTAACTATCACTTCCTTTTCAGTTAAGGAAAGTGCGTAAAAGAGAGAAGAAACTACCCCTCTGCCCCACCCCCAGTTTCTCCAGGTCATAAGAACTGATGACAGGCAGCACTATGCTCTGAACCCCAGTTTATGTAATGGCCTTGACTCCTCCTCCCACACTCCATCTCTTCCACCTTGGACCCCCAGCGGAGATTTGAGCCTTCGGCACCCCCTCAGCCCCCAGGGAACCAGCTCTCTTTTGGAGAGAGGCAGCACCACTGTGGGCAGACTGTAAAGGAATGAGATGTGAAACCACCCAGGCATGCAGAAGGTGGAATTTAGGAGCCTTGTCAGTCCTGTATGAGCGAAGAGAGTAATTGATCAGCAGAAACCTTCTCTTTAAAAACACTTCACACCCTAAAAGAGATCATCATTTACATGTGAACCAGCGCTTTGGAGCTTCTGAGCACTAGGAGCCCATTATCCCGTTGAGCCATCTAGTAGTAGTGAGATGGATTAGGAGAGAGCGACTCAGAGAGGTTAGCGCCTCACAGAGTCTGGGAATTCATTGCTCCTTTCGCTAGCCAAGCCGCTACTCTAATCAAATCACCCTTCAGATTTCTGTTTGCTTGACTGAAAACCTCCATTTCTCTCAGGAGTATTTCCCATTGCCTTCCGTCATCTCTGATGTGGGTAGAAAGGTGGCTGTGTTAAAGAATGATTCCATCACCTTGCAGCGCGGGAGCCTAGCAAGAGATGAAGTGTTTCTGGTTGGGAGCTCTTCCTTCATCTGCCAAGTAGGAGAGGCTTCTGTCCCGGAGTCAAGGAGGGGAACTCTCAAGAAGAGACCCCCAAGGTGACCAGGCTCCAACTGTTCTGATAATTAGAGTCACCAGGGAGAACCGTTGTCTTCTCAGTGAGCAGCTCACATTCAAGTCAAACCAGTGGGAGGTATTTTTGGAAATAGATCTTTCCAGAATTTTTCCTGCCACCAGACCCCAAGAGCCAAGCTGATAGCTGAGTCATCCCACCAACGTTGCCTGTGCAGTCTGCCAATCTGGGTGGTTTTGGATCAGAACCCATGTCACGTCTGATAGATCAGTGGGCCACGGAACATCTGGGAGACCCAGGCCATCAAGGATGACGAGGTTGGCTATGTCAGGGCACTGCAGACCTGGGACAGTGCAAGGGCGAGGCAGCGAGTGAGTCCTGTCCTGCTGCAGGCCGTTTACCTCGTGCTGTTTTGTGTGGCTGATGGGTGGGGAGAGTTGGCAGGTGTGTTTCCTCATCAGCTCAGGAGAGCACCTTGGAGATTTGGGGAGCCACCATACAATGTCTGTTACTTATCATGGTTCTTTGGGTTCCCCCCAAACAGATGCAGCCCAGCTTTCTCCCTCACCCATTGCATTCTGTTGAGTAGGCCCTTCCATGGGGTCCCAGTGCTCCATGCATCTCCAGTACCTAGACAGGACCCATTCTCAATAACAGATTTTGTCCTAAAACATCACAGTAGGAAAGACTCTTAGAAATGATGGTGCAGTCTCAGCATTTGGTGGCAGGTATGTCTCAGGGTTCCCAGAACAAAGCTCACTGCTGTCCTCCTCATGGAATAGCATGCCCCTTCACTCTCAAAGTGTCCCAGTGTGGGTGATAAATGATGGATCACAGTATCGTTAGGAAACAGGGTGCAGGCACGGTTGGGTCACACAGCAGGTTGGCGATGGGATCTGGATGGGGACCAGTGCTCTCCCTCCAGGTCAGAGCTCCCCCCACTGCACCCTTCCTGAGGTATTGCTTTATTTACACCTTGCCTCATTCCAGAGGGGATTTGAGGCAGTCACTCCCCTACAAAGTTTAATACCTCGTCGTTACCATTTACCACCTTTGAATCATAGAAGTTTAGAGCTTCCCCTCATAAAACCAGCTGGGAAATGCGGTGTGCCTGTACACGGGGAACATACATTAATTCTGGCCTCCCCGGGGAGGTAAAAGTGTTTCCGGGAGGAGCCACTATTTATTCTGGAGTTTTACAAAGCCTTTGGTCAGAGCAGTGACGCTCTGAGCAGGATTCCAGTTGTTGGGAGGCATTTCAGTGGCATCTGGAGCACCGGTTAGGAACATTGGGATCAGAATAGAGTCCTCCAGGTTAAATCCCAGGCGCACCAGTTAGGTATGTTGCCTAAAGCAAGTTCCTTCTCCTCCCTGAGCCTCGACTATGCTGTCTGCAAAATGGATGTCATCAATACGTGACATTTATTAGTAGGAGCTTAGTTCTAGGTGTTAAACATTTTATAAAAATTATCTCCCTTAATTCTTCCATCAACCCAATGAGATGGATGCCATTAAGGCCCCCAGTTTATAGACAAGGAAATGGAGGCCCAGAGTGGCTGAGTAACTTGCCGAGAGCCTCACAGCAAGCAAGTGGCAGAGCTGAGATTTCATCCAGGCATTATTTTCCTGGAGCCATTGCTGTTGACGGTCACCCCTGGGGTGACTCTGACCGTCAGCTGGAGTGACACCAATAATAGTCACAACTAGTGTCATGGAGCACTTACTATGCACCAGGCTCTGAGCCGGTCACTTTCTATGCGTTAACCTATTCAGTCCTCACACCGACTCTATGATGTAACTTTTCTCCAGAGCATGGTATATACTCAGTATATAGAAATTCCTTTGATATTGCCTTACGCTTTCAGTTTATGGAGGGGAAAACTGAGGCCCAGAGTGGGCAAGTGATCTGACTTCCCCCAAACCATGCAGCGGGGCATCAAAGCTGGGTCAGAAGCCAGGCCCCAACTTCATCTGGAGCAGCACTGCTCTATCAGATGGCTGACAGCCTGCCTCAGCGGAGATGGTGGCCTCTCCTTGCAGCCTGCACTGGCTCCTGTCACCCTTCCCGGGCTGGCCTCTTCACTACCCCTCACACCCTCACCTTTCCGGCCACTCCTGCCGCTTACCTCCCCCAGGCGGACCACACACATCCACATCTCTGCCTCAGTTCCCTCTACTCTCAGCCTGGAATGTTGTCCCTGGTTTGCTCTCCCTTCTAGAGTTAATGTGCCTGCAAAACCTTTCTGACAGGCTGCTCCTGCCTCCCCACCCCAGCAGGATGCTTACCTCCTTCGCACAGCTCTCTTGTCAACTATCACCCAGCAAAGTGTGGTTAAGCCGGGCTTGCATCTGGCTCCAACCCATTTGGCTGGTCCTTGAACTGCTCTGTGCCTCAGTTTCCTCATCTATATACATGCCCGCCTCCTGTGGTGGTTATGAGGATGAAAGGAAACACTGTGAAAAGTGCCTGGAGCATGGTAAGCGCACAGTAAGCAGGAGAGGCTGTTCCATTTGTCTGTGTCCACCTCACTGACCAGACGCGGGACACACTTGAGGTAGAGAGTGAATCTGCCTTCCCCCTTGTCCTCAGTGTTGGATGCTCTGCCAACCTAGCGCACGGTCACCAGTTGTAAAGGTTGAACATGCATTTCATTTCCACCTAGAAGTGTGTGCATCTCATCTCAGCTGCTGACGGGGAGGGGAGGAAGGCCTGGGGACTGGGGCAGAACGTCCTTCCCAGGGGGAACCAAGTAGGTACCAGGCATTCCTTCGTTTATTCCTTCACTGATTTAGTGCACTACTACTTGCCTGGGTGTGTAGTGTTGATAAACAGAACAGAGGAAGTCCTACCCCCATTAACTTAGGGTCTGTAGAGAGAAAAACAGACATAGATGTTCATATATCAATTAGCCAAACCACCTCCAAAATGTAATGACTTAAAATGACAACCATTTACTTGGCTGACGATTCTCTGGGCTGGCTGGGCAGTTCTGGCGTGGGCACGCTCTGCTGGCCTCTGCTGGGCTGGTGTATGCATCTGTGATGGGCTGGCCTGTTGGCCGGCAGCTGAATGACCCAGGATGGTATCACACATGCCTGGCAGTTCGTAGGATGTTGGCTGGGGATGCGGGGTAACTGCTTCATATGTGTCTCATCCTCTGGCAGGCTAGGCTGGTGATCACATGGTCCCAAAAGCTGCAAGAAAAAGCAGTTCCCAGTGTGCAGATGATGTTCAGTCTCTGTTCGCGTCATGTTCGCTACTGTTCCACTGTTCCAAGTCTCTTGGCCAAGCCCGGCGTCCCTGTGGCAGGGGATACAGGGGCAGGGGAGGGGGGGAGAGAATTAGTGTCATTTCTGCAATTGCACTTGTGATGTCATCAAGGATATGCCCTAGAATCTGTCACTTCTCTCTTCTGTCGCCACCATCTCCACTGGGACCCGAGGCCTCATCTTCTCTTGTCTGGCTGCCACTTTCCTCCCTGCTTTGGTCCAGGGTAGCTTTTGCAAACCATAAACCTTACATGTTACGATTCCCCTTAAAACCCCTCATCAGCTCCCCCTTATCCTGAGGGTAAAGACCCAGAGCCTTATGTTGCTGCAAGACCCTGCGTGAGCTCACTCTGCCTGCATCACCAGGCTCACGCCCCTTCCCCTCACTCTGGGGATCCAGGAACAATGGTGCTTCCTCTAGGCCAGTGGTTCTCAACCTTTTGGTCCTTTAAAACAGTTCCTCGTGTTGTGACCCCAAACCATAAAATTATTTTTGTTGCTGCTTCATAACTGTAATGTTGCTATTGTTATGAATCGTAATGTAATATCTGATATGCAGGATGGTCTTAGGTGACCCCTGTGAAAGGGTCATTCGACCACCAAAGGGGTCGCAACCCACAGGTTGAGAACCACTGGGCTAGGCCCAAGGCTTTGTCATTCTATTCCTTCTTCCTGGAAGACTACTCTCCCCTCCTCACCTGGCTGACCTGCTATTCATCATCCTTTTGGTTCCTGAGTTAATGTCACATATTTGCAGAGTGTCCCCTGACCCTCGACTGGGTCAGGTCCTAATTACATGCTGTTCTAGCACCACCCACTTTTCCTTTGAAGCAGGTGCTTCCGGTTACATTTGTAAATGTGGGTGGTTATTTGGTCATGTCTGTCTGTCTTCATTAGACTGGAAGTTCCAGGGGAAACACACTATCTGTTTTGTTTGCCATGGTATCGCTGGCACCTAGCTCAGGATCCTGCACACAGTAGGTGTTCACTTAATGGCCCATTAATGAGGAACACTCAGGCACCTCACACATTGCCATTCTCTCCCTCTCGCCTCCTCTGTGCTGGTGTGGAATTTGTCAGCAAAAGAGCTGAGAATTTGTCCTGAATTTTAAATAACACTTGATTCCAAAATGGGGAGATTTAGCAGACAAAGCTCTTTCCTTCATCTTTTTTTATTTCTTCTTTTTTTAAACTAAGGCCGAGATACAGCTCACCCTCTGGGGACGTTTGTACCACCCCCCCTCCCCACAAAATGGGCGCTGTGAACTGCTCTCTTGGAAATCTCATGAAAAGGGCAGGGTATTGGAATTTGAGACAAAGGGAAGAAAAATGAGCCGGCTTGAAAAGTCTGCCGGCATTGTAATGAGCGAGATTATTCTGGGAAATGCAGGAGTCGGCTGCAAAGACCCTGGTAAGAGGCAGTTTATAACCAGTGTTGGGTCCGACACACAGCCCTCTCACATACACACAGCCACAGCCACAGCCGTGCAGTGCAGCCTGCCTCCCCTCCCGGTGCGGGCCGGGGTCGGGGGCCTTCCTCCAGGCCGGGAAGGAGTCTCAGCATGGCTGGCAGCTCACCTGATGAGAGAAGGGGCAAGAGAGCCAGGTCTTGAGCTGAGGTTGCCTGGCATCTCCTGGTGTCACCAAATTCAGGAGTTGGGCCCTGGTTTTCTGCTGTTCAAATACTTCCCATCTGTGGGTTGAGCTTCTGTGACACAGTGGGGAGTAGCTCAGGGGCATAAGTCCACTGGAATCCATCTGGGGACCCGGTATAGGTTTCAGCTTTGCTGCCATCATGCTCTGTGCTCCCGGCATGCCTTTCTCTTGCCTCTGTTGCTTTACCTTTAATAATATTTGTTATTTTTATCGCTATATGTATTGACTATAGTCACACATTAACCACATGTCAGTGTTACGTACGGACTGAATGTTTGTGTTCCCTCAGAATTCATATGTTGAAACCCTGCCCCCTGGTGTGGTTGTAGCTGGAAAAGGGGCCTCTAGGGGAGGGAGGACGGTTAAATGAGGTCATAAGAGTGCTCTCTCCCTGCCATGCAGGGTGCAGGGAGAAGGCGGCCATCTGCAAGCCAGGAGGAGTCCTCATGAAGGTGTGACCATGCTTCTGCTTGCACCCTAATCTCAGACGTCCGGCATCCAGAAGAGAGAGAAATTTCTGGTTTAAACCACCCAGGCCGCAGTATCTTATTAGAGCAGCCTGAGCAGACATGTGCTTCCAACATGCTTCATTCTCCCAGTAGCTTTACGCTGCCAATATTGTTGTTCTCATTTGTAAACACAGACACCAAGGCTCAGGGAGGTGGAAGTGCTTGTCCACAGTCTCGAGTAAGGGGGAGTGCCGCCTAGGTCCAAAGCCAGAGCAGCCAGGTCGGGAGGCGTGGCGTCTTCTTGGGGAAAGTTCTGACTCGTCCTGTCCCCGTGGTTCACTTTCTTACCCAGAACCAAGCCGAGCACGGGGACTGGCCGACTTGACTGGCTCTTGTTTAGACGGGACTGCTTCCTGGATTATGTTCATGGTCTGGGAGTCAAGATGGTTCTATAGTGAATACTAGTCTTTTCCCCGTCTCACAGACAAGAAAGCAGGGACTTGGAGAACTGAGGCAACTTTCCTGAGGTGTCATAGGAGAACCCAGATCCAAACCTCTGTCGGTCGTAACCAACACTGTGCTTTAAATTTCTTTCTATTTTTCTCGTTAATCCTTATCTGAGGATTATTTTGTTTCCATTGTTTTGTTTATTTACTTATTTTTATTGGAGAGAGTGGAAGGGAGGAGAGAGACAGAGAAAGAAACATTGATGTGAGAGAGATATTGCCTCCTGTACACGCTCTGACCATGCCCAAGGATTGAGCCTGCAACTGAGGCATATGGCCTTGACTGGAATTGAACCTGGGACCCTTCAGTCCATGGGCCGACACTCTATCCACTGAAGCCAAACCAGCTAGAGGCTGTGCTTTAAATTTCGATAGGGTTGAACTAGGGGTTCTCTGAGGCCCTCCGAGTGACCCACGGGAGCCTGTAAGCCTGGTGAACTTGAGCCTGGATCGAGGCAGGCTTCTTAGAGGATGCAGCCTTCTCTGGCCTCTACAGTGAGGCAGTGAGGTGCTCACTCAGGAGCACACCTTGAGGGAGCACCAAAAAGTCAGAATTCTAATAGATAATATTTAATTGGGTGTTTTCTTAAAATGTCAAAATTAATGCGGAAATACGTAGATTGTTGAAGACAATCAGACCTTGTACTTAAGCAGCTTACCTCGCTCGCCTGCCCCCAGCCCTGCCTGCACAGGAGGAGGCCTGAGCTCTGGGGTCTGACTTCGGATGGGCCTGGACTCCTGTGGTTTGTGGTGGTGCGAGGGCCTTGTGGCTGCGACTGCAGCAGCAGCAGCCTGGCCACAGGGGACTGGGTACCGTGTGGGCATTATCCTGGAGACCAAACCTCATTCAACTGATACCTTTCTTTTTTGGGAAGAATGGGTGGATGGACAAAGATGTGCATACTATAGGGATCCATGGACTAACTACCCTATGCCCTCACAGGGTCTATGTACCCCTTATAGTTTTTTAAAAAAAAATATATTTTATTGATCTTTTACAGAGAGGAAGGGAGAGGCTCAGAGAGTCAGAAACGTGGATGAGAGAGAAACATTGATCAGCTGCCTCCTGCATACCCCCTACTGGGGATATGCCCACAACCATGGTACATGCCCTTGACTGGAATTGAACCTGGGACCCTTCAGTCCGCAGGCCGACGCTCTATCCACTGAGCCAAACTGGTCAAGGCCCCCTCATGGTTTTTAACATCTTAACATTTAACAACTGAAAGAGTTGTAAATATGTTGAATTTACTGCCCAGAAAAAGAAATACCCATACATGAACACATACAAAAATTTCAAGGACACCCTGAACTCCATTAATGGAATTCTAATAATCTCCATTTAGGGAGCTTTGGTGAAGTGGAACACGCACTGTATTCATGCAGAGACAAGCAGAATTCACTGTTTATAATCAGGGCAGGCCGCTTCCCTCCCTGAGTCTGTTTCCCCAGCTGGTCAATGGAGGTATTAGCAATACACCTACCTGATAAAATATTGTGAGGCTCAACCAAGTTAATGAATGCAGAAGAACCTTGTAAATTGCAAAGGGTTTTCTTCGCAGGGGGCTGCCAGTTTGAATGTCACTGTTAACTTTAAAATCTTGGCTGGTCAGAGCGTGCACTGGCCTGGAAGGCAGGAAGTGGCTGCTGCTTGGGTGGCCAGGGTACATTGGGCCGCACTGGCGCCCAGTCCTTGCCTTATTCCCATTGAACCTGTCTCTGTTCCCCTTCACTGAGCACCGGGAGCCCCTTGGAGATCCCTTTCATGTGAACGTGCTCCTCCTCCTCTCCCTGCAGATGAGCCACAGAAGCAGATCAGAGGGTTGAGCGACTGAGTGGGGCCACTAGTGAGCCCCCACTAGTGCTGTCTGCGAGTCTGCGGAAGGGGTTGGTTGACAGTTTGCACTTACCTGCTCCTCAGCATTTAGCTGATTTCCATAATGAGCTGCATTGATCTGTGAGGCCCCAGAGGTGTCCCCAGGCTCCGGTGCTCTGTAAATCTGATTTACGGAAAAGTGAAGACCATGTATTAATGCGGGAGAGCACATCAGTGCTGAGTGGCAGCACCTGGGGACACTGAAGAACCCAGGGCCTCTGCCAACTCTAGTGGTGGAGAAGTGGGTGCTGGCTTCTGTCTCGGCTCCTCCTGGGCACAAGGGAGGTGAATTGAGGGGCCTTCAGAGATTGGTTGGCTTGTGTAGGTCATAGATGCTGACCGTAGTCTGGACTCTGTTGACTCTCCGCATCTTTTCCAGGGCAAATGACATGAAGGAGACAAAGGGTCCTGATTCTTCCTTCATCATTAACTCAGGTGATAGTCAACTTAATTGTAGAAGGGGCCAGCTTAGAGACTAAGGCCAAAGAGCATTTGTCCCAGGCATTTACCCTCCTCCCCTCCCACCCCTCCCTTCCTTTCTTTCTTCTTTCCTTCCTTTCCTTTCCTTTCCTTTCCTTTCCTTTCCTTTCCTTTCCTTCCCTTCCCTTCCCTTCCCTTCCCTTCCCTTCCCTTCCCTTCCCTTCC
>PVJC01021168.1:0-28500 GCA_004026665.1 Murina feae | reverse complement strand
CCAGTATTATATGAAATGCTGAAAGGTATCCTTTGAGAATGAGGAAGAAGAAAAAGGAAAGTAAAAATTATGAACAACAAATATATATCAACGAGTGAATCTAAGAATCAAGTGAATAAAAAATCTGATGAACAGAATAAACTGGTGAATAGAATAGAATCAGAGGCATAGAATGGTGTGGATGGACAATTTTCGGGGGTTAAGGGTGTTGGGGGTGCGTGAAGAGAATGGACAATAATTGTACACCTATGGATGAGGACAGTGGGGGGGCAAGAACAGAGGTTGGGGTGGGAAATGGGAGGAGGGGAGCTATGGGGGAAAAAAGAGGTACAATGGTAATAATCTGAACAATAAAGATAAATTTAAAAAAAAATAAAATTAAATAAAAAATTTCCCGAAAAAGTGTGTATGGAGGTAGGGGCAGACCAGATGAAACAATAATTATCCTGCAAAATGTAGACAATTATAGAATCTGAACAAGAGCTCTTGAGGTGTATTTCTTCATTTTTCCAACTTTTGTGTATTTTGAAAGCTCCCTAATAAAGATTTTTAAATTGGACAAAGGTGAGTTAATCAACACTTTTAAAAATGTACACAATTATACATTTGTACTGCCCAGGCCAAGGTTTCCAAGTGGTTAGAGCATAGGGTTGCAAGTTCGACCCCGGGCAACCAATCAATGTGTCTCTTTCACATGGTTATTTCTCTCTCTCTCTCTCTCTCCTCTTTCTCTCTCTCTCTCTCTCCTCTTTCTCTTTCTCTTTCTCTTTCTCTTTCTCTCTCTCTCTCCCCCTCCCTCCCTTCCTCCCTTCCTCCCCCTTTCCACTCCCTCTAAAAATCAGTGGGGTGAAATTACACAAAACTAAAAGCCTCTGTGGGAAGGAAGTGAGAATGAGAAGGAAAGTATTGCTTTTATTATTAGTGTGCCTGTAAACAATTATTAGCCAAATATTTATGGTGCTTAAACTGAAATGTTTTAACTCTTTTAAATAGAATATAAAAATCTCACCTGACATACGCTGCTAGTAAAGCAAATAATTTAATCCCTGGTGAGAGCTAAATGATCCATACCTACGCAATGACACAGGCAGTACCAGAAACAAGTCCATTAAAGGTTATTTCCTGGTGGAAAGCCAATTTCTCCTGATTTCAGAAATGCTAAAGAGGACAGGGAATAGATGGGTAATACTTCTTAGAATCAAAGAAACAAAGAATTATCATTTGGGGGTAAAAAGGATAAGGAAACCTTTACACTAAAAGATTGATAAAATTGTCTTAAGTTATTGCAGATTCTAGGAAAAAAACACACCAAGATTTAAATTCACATTCTCCCACTGAGCCACATCACTGTTACATATCTGGACTCCCGTGTTTACACTGTGCCCATACTGTTTTTCTAATGACCTTATAGTAAATAATTTCAGATTGCTGCTTTCTGGGTTCCTATGTCTGCTTACTTACATCATCGTTTTTGTGTTATCAGCTTCCTTGTTTATAAACTATATAAACATATATATACACACACATATATATGGTTGGTTTAACATTAAAAATTAATCAATGTAATGCACCATATTAACATGATTTTAAAAGAAAAATCATGATCATCAACATATTCATTAGCAAAATTCATGATTCTAAAAAAAAAAAAAAAACTCAGAAAACTGGTAACAAAGAAAATTTTCCACAATCTAAGTTTTGAAATATACAAAACACCTACAATTAACATCACACTTAACATGGTAAAATGTTTCATTCACTACCTCATCCTCCAAGATCATAAACAAGACAAAGATGTCAGTTCTCCTTATCTCTACCACATTAAGGAGAGAAACAAAGGCAGACAAATACTGGAAACAAACAAGTAAAACTGTCTATGTTCACAGAAACATGATTTTGTGTCAAAGAAAAAAAAAAGAAGCAATCTAGATAAAAGCTATTTAATAATAGGCAAATTATTAGGAAGGCCACAGAATACAAGGTGAAAATACAAATATCAACTGTATTTCTATGTACCAACAACAATCAAATTTGAAAGTTAAAAACCAATTTACAATACCATCAAAATACATGTGCAAAGCCCTAACTGGTTGGCTCAGTGGATAAAAGGTCAGCCTGCAGACTCAAGGGTCCCAGGTTTGATTCCGGTCAAGGGTATGTACCTTGATTGCGGGCACATCCCCAGTGGGGAGTGTGCAGGAGGCAGCTGATCAATGTTTCTCTCTCATCGATGTTTCTAACTCTCTATCCCTCTCTCTTTATTTCTGTGAAAAATCAATAATATATATATATTTTTTAAAAAATACATGTGCAAAACATATACAATGAAAACTACAAACATTGCTGAGAAAAATTAAACTTAAAAAATCTGAGATACACCATGTGTGTGGATCTGAATAATTGATACTATAAAATGTCAGTTTACTTACATTCAAATTAACTTACAGATGCAATATAATTCCAATCAAAATTTCAATAGGCTTTCTTTTTAAAAAATTAATAACCAGATTCTAAATTATTATGAGCCCTAGCTGGTTGTCTCAGTGGATAGAGCATCGGCCTGCAGGTTGAAGGGTCTTGGGTTCGATTCCAGTCAAGGGCACATACCCAGGTTGTGGGCTCAATCCCCAATGGGGGGCATGCAGGAAGCAGCTGATCAATGATTCTTTCTCACCACTGATGTTTCTATCTCTCTCTCTCTCTTATCCCTACCTCTCTGCAATCAATAAAAATATACTTAAAATTATTTTTAAATTATAAATTTATATGAAAACTCAAAAGAATCTAGAAAAGTCAAAATTTTGAAAAAGAAAAAGTTGGAGACTTAAACTGACTCCAAAACTTAAAAAGTTACAGTAGTCAAGGCAATGTTGTACAGGCAAAAGACAGACAGAAATACCAACAAAACAGAATAGAATGTCCAGAAATAGATACACAAATATGAGGCTGACTTTCAACAAAGATGCCACCCAATTCAATGGGGAAAGGATTATCTTTCAACAAATGGCACTGATACAATTAGTTAACAATGTGCTAAAACTATGAAATGACACTCAATACTTTCTTCTCATCATACATAAATATTCTAAACGAATCATAACCCTAAAATAATGAGCTCACACTATAAAACTCCTTGAAGAAAATACAGGAGAAAAATATTAACCCTGGCTTAGGCAAAGATTTCTAAAATAGGGCACAGAAAGCAAACTATAAAAGAAAATATAAATTAGAACCATTTGCTCTTCAAAAGACACTGTGAAAAATGAAAAGGCTGGGAGAAAATATTTGAAAACATGCATCTCATAAAGGACTTATAACCAGAATATGTAAAAGAATTTTACAACTCTAAAACAAGACAACCAAGTAAAAAATGGGCAAGAGACCAGAACATTCACTTCACCAAAGAAGATAATACACATGGCATATAAGCACATGAAAAATGTTCAACTTCATTAACCATTAAGGAATGCAAAAAACTAAAGTCAAAATGGGATACTACTGCACACCCACTATATTGTCAAAATTTTTAAAGTCTGAAAAAAATTCAAGTGTAAAGCAACTAGAACTCATATATTTCTGGTGGAAATATAAAATAGTATAGCCACTTTAGTAAATAGTATGGCAGTTTCATATAAAGCTAGATATACACTTACCCTATGAGTCATCAACTGTAGCCCCAGACATATACTCAAAAGAAATGAAAGCTATTTCCACAAAAGGACTTGTATACCAATGTACACAGTGGCTTTATTTATAATGATCAAAAAAGTGTGTGTGGCGGGGGGGAGGAGAAATGTTTTATCTGGTGAATGGATAAGCAAATTGTAGAATTGCCATAAATGGAATACTGCCAAACAATAAAAAGGAACTATTGATATATACAACAATATGGATGAATCTCAAAAGCATTATGCTAAGTCAAAGAAACCAGACACAAAATACTATATATTTCCATTTACATGAAATTCTAGAAAAGTCAAAACTACACACACACACACACACACACACATATACACACACAGAGTCTCACAAATTAAGTGGTTCCAGGGTACCAGGGTACGGTGATAAGAGAACTTTTTGAAATGACATATCCTATATAATAAAAGCCTATATGCTAAATGTCCAGTTGTCCATTCCACCAATCAAAGCATAATATGCTAATGATATGCTAAGACTACTCAACTGCTTGCTATGATGTGCACTGACCACTAGGGGGCAGTCAACTGGTTGACCAGTTGCTATGATGTGCACTGACCATCAGGAGTCAGATGCTCTGACCTGTAGGTTAGCTTGCTGCTGGGGTCCAGCCGATCAGGACTGAGCAAGAGAGGTTGGACACACCCTGGAACCCTCCTTCAGTCCTTCCCTGGATGGCCAACCTCCCGCGTCCCTCCCCGGTCCCTCTCCAGCCCCAATCGGGGACTGGTGGGGTCCCTCGGTCTGGCCTGCACCCTCTCACAATCCAGGACTGCTGACTCCCAAACACTTGCCTGCCTGCCTGATCACCCCCTAACCACTCTCCTGCCAATCTAACCGACACCTAACTGTTCCCCTGCTGGCCCGATTGCCCCTAACTGCCCTCTGCTGCCGGCCTGGTCACCCCTGTCTTCCCCTGCTGGCTTGGTCACCCCCATCTATCCTCCCCTGCAGGCATGGTCACCCCTAACTGCCCTCCCCTGCAGGGGCCTGGTCACCCCCAACTATTCTCCTCTGTAGGCCTGATCCCCCACAACTGCCCTCCCTTGCAGACCGTGTCATCCCCAACTGCCCTCCCCTTCAGGGCTGGTCCCCTCCAACTGCCATCCCCTGCAGGCCTGGGTCCTCCCTAACTATCCTCCCCTGCAGGCCTGGTCTCTCCCAACTGCCCTCCCCTGCTGGCCATCTTGTGCCCACATGGGGACAGCCATCTTGTGTGTTGGAGTGATGATCAATTTGCATATTACCTCTTTATTATACAGGATTATTATATAGGATTGTGCTGTTAATAACATGTTTATATTTGTCAAAACTCATCAACTTTTATACTTGAAATTGCTATATCTTATTGTATATAAGTTGTAGCTAAACAAATGTAAGAAGAGCAACAAAGGAAATACAAACTAATGCAAATTTTGAGTACCATATACTTAGTAGTAAAAAAAGAAGAGGGGAAGAAAGAAAAGATTCTGGAATACATATGCCGTTTAATTTGGAGTCTGGTGTCGTAAACTATTACCATGTTACCTCTGTCCCCTTTCTAAGAGTAACTCTGTAAAGATCCAGGTGAGAATACTCATTCTCGATCTTCTCCATGGGACACAAAAGATGTGCATATGTACACACATACACATACTCCATTGGGAATACTAGATTTTAAGTCTTAGGAAGGCAATCAACTATGTATCCTGATCTCTTCCACTTAAGACAACTCAAAATGAAAGCACCAGAGCAGCTTCATTATAAAGGATACTTGAAGTACTTTAAACTCTTTTTTAAAAACTAGAGGCCCAGTACATGAAAATTCATGCACTGGGGGGGGGGGGGGGTCCTTCAGCCCAGCCTGCCCCTCTCACAGTCCAGGAGCCCTCAGGGGCAGGAGGCAACCTGGCAATCAGGGGAAGGCAACACCCTATCACACCTCTGCTGCTGCTACTGCCAACAATGCAAGCCTTGGCTGGCCCTGGTTACCTGAGCCTCAGGCAGCCCTGGGAGGTTGGGCAACCTCCATCCAAGGCTTGCTTGTGTCTCAGGCTGCCCCAGGGCAGCTAGGGGGCTGAGGAGACTGGGGGGTCTCTGGAGGCAGGCATGCAGAGTGGCTAGGTCTATGGCCTTGCTGCACTACTGCCGCTCCAGCAGGGCAGAGGGGATTGGGCACCACCATCTTGTGGCTATAGGTGCCATCATCTTTGAGGGCGGGGCAGTCAATTAGCATATTCTCTCCTTATTGGCTGTGGGCACTGCCATCTTTGAGGGCAGGGGAGTCAATTAGCAGATGCCCTCCTTATTGGCTGTGGGCACTGCCATCTTTGAGGCCAGGTCAGAAATTAGCATGTTCCCTCCTTATTGGCTGTGGGTGCCATGATCTTTGTGATGGCATGAGGGTCAATTAGCATATCCCCTCTTTATTAGATGGGATACTTTATTTGCCTGCCCTCACATTCTTTACTCCTTCCCACAGGCTGAAATTCAGTTGTAGCGTTGAACTGGGATATGTTGTAAAACTAATATTAACCATGCAGATAAAAGCAAAGACAGCAAGAAAGTAGAAGGAACTTGAGGATCCAGACAATAACTTAGAGCAGATGTAGTCTTTGATGTGAGAGAAAAAGAAGCTATCCTTTTTAAGTCATTATTACTTTTGTCCTAACTATAGCAGCTGAACAATATCCTAAAAAAATACCATACCAGCTTTCAGAATCCTTGAAGGTTCAACTAGATGCCTGTTAATTTGTTTTGCTTTGCAGAAAATATGTATTCAGAGACACTGTATGAGCATTAAAGGCAGGGAAGCACATATTCTTATCAAATTAATGCTAAATGCATTTGTAATTTTATAAATGGAAACTTGGCACCTCCAGGATCAAGTCCCACCCAATTACTCAGATTTTACAGGATAATGTAGATGGAAAAGCTTCAAATAAAATTTTGACATTTTTTTTTAATCCTCATCCACTGATTTTTTTCAGAGAGTGGAAGGAGGGAGGAGAGAGAGCAAGTGCGGGGGGTGGGGGGTTGGATATTGATGTGAGAGACACATCATTTGACTGCCTCCTGCACACACCTTGACCCGGGCCAGGTTGGGATAGAGCTTGCAACTGAGGTCCTTGGGCTGAGGCTCTTAACACGGAGGGCAAATTTTAACATTTCAGTGAGATTGTGTGTATTTTTAAATCTCCTTCCTCAGACACCATAGAGCCTTAGCTCAAATAAAACCATATAACTAGAATTGGGCCCTTATAGATTCATTTCAGTTTCCTCCTTCCCAATAGATTTAAGAATAATTCTAAGACTCAAGATTTAGTCCTTCAACTTCCTGCATCTCCCTAAGGTTCTATACCCTTTAATAAGCATAATTCTCAGTTATTTTTATGGTTACTTCAAAACAAAACAAAACAAAACAAAACAAAAAAACAGTTTAAAATCCAAGGATACCCAAACTGAAATTATTAGGTCAAGAAAAGATATATGCAAGAACTCTGCCTTCCCAGAATCTGCTTCTTGGGATTAGAGAAAAACCATGCATTTTATTATATAGCACCTTTATATTTCTGTCTAGTATGAAAGTGTTATTAAAAAGAAAATATGTACTGAATGCCAAGAAATTGTTCACTTTAAAAAGATTATTTTTATGTGATGTGAATTTCACTTCAATAAAAAAAATATACAAACTTTAACAAGAGCCAAGTCCTTTACCAACCGTTACGGAAAATCCAAGAACAACGAAGATAAATGATGTAGGAAACAAAAGATAAATGATGATGATGGTGGATCAATTCAGAATCTCACATCCAGAAAGAACAAAGACATAGAAGAAATAATAACATTTCTAAAACGTAAAGGGTATGAGTTTTTACTGCACAGTTAGGGGAGGGCAGAGGGTCGGGGCTAGTTTGCCTACATTAAGTGACAGGCAAATAAACTAAGATCAAGAATTAAATCAAAACAAAAAGTTAAAGGCAAATCAGGAGAGTGTAAACCCAAAAGCCAAAAGATACTTGAAGAGTATTCATGCCCTGGCCAGGTGGTTCAGTTGGTTGGAGCATCATCCCATACACCTAAGGTTTGCAAGTTCATTTCCTGGTCAGAACACATACCTAGGTTGCAAGTTTCATCCCCTGTTAGGGTGAGAATGGGAGGTAGTTTATTCTCATTCTCATTCTCTCTCTCTCTCTCTCTCTCTCTCTCTCTCTCTCTCTCTCTCTCTCTCTCTCTCTCTCTCACACACACACACACACACACACACACACACCAGCTTTTTTTTGTCGTTAAAAAAAGAGAGGTCAATAGTGCTGGCAAAACGTCATGATAGAGAAAAATTTTAAGCCAATTATTGGATTTGGAAGACAAGAGTCATTAGTGACCTTATTAAGAATGACCTTATTAAGTTAAGAATGTTACAATCAAAACCAGATTGTAATTAAGGGTTAAAAAGCAGGTAGGGAAGCTCAGCTGGTGTGGCTCAGTGATTGAGCATCGACCTATGAACCAGGGTGTCACGGTTGGAGTCCCAGTCAGGGGACATGCCTGGCTTTTGGGCTCGATCCCCAGTAGTGGGCATGCGGAAGGCAGCCAATCAATGATTCTCTCTCAGCATTGATGTTTCTACATTTCTCCCACTCTCTTCCTCTCTCTGAAATTAATAAAGACATAATTTTTTTAAAAAAGAAAGAGCCCTAGCTGGTTTGGCTCAGTGGATAGCATCAGCCTGGGGACAGAAGGGTCCTGGGTTTAATTTCGGTCAAGGGCATGTACCTCAGTTGCAGGTTTCTCTCCAGCCCGGACCCTGGTTGGGGCACATGCAGAAGGCAACCAATCGATGTGTTTCTCTCACATCAATATTTCTCTCTGTATTTCCCTCTAAAAATCAATGGAAAATATTCTCAGATCTGGAAGGGAGGGAGGGAGGGAGGGAGAGGAGAAAGGAGGGGAAGAGGGAGAAGGAAGGGGGAAGGGGAGAGAAAAGGAAGTAGGGCAGTCAAATAGATACCAGAAATGATTCCAAATTGCTGTGAAAGAAAATTAAAATCACTGGAGAGGAAAACAGGATATGTGGGGGTAAAGATATGAGTTTTTCTATTTGTTTTATTTCATCTATTTAGAATGGGTGAACCAGAGAGAGATATACGACCATCACTAATATCTAATTTTAGGACATTTTAACCACCACCCCCTTCCCCCAAAAAAACCTCATGCACATTAGCATCCCACTTACCCCTACAACCTCTAGCAACCACTCTTTCTTTTTCTATGGAACTGTCTATTCTGAATATGTCATATAAATAGAATAACCCAGTAAGTGGTCTTTTGTATCTGGCTTCTTTCATTTAGCATGTCTTCCAGGTTAATCCTGTTACAGTGTACTAGAGGCCCGGTGCATGAAATTGGTGCATGGTGGGGGGAGGAGGGTGTCCCTCAACCTGGCCTTTACCCTCTCCAATATGGGACCCCTTGGAGACAGGGATCGGGCCTAAATCGGAAGTCAGACACCCCTATCATAGTCCGGCACTGCTGGTTTTAACCTTTCACCTGCCTGCCTGCCTGATTGCCCCTAACTGTTTCAGCCTGCCAGCCTGAACGGCCCCCTAAGTGCTCCCCTGCTGACCTGATCACCCCCAACTGACCTCCCCTGCAGGCCCGATCACCCCCAGTTGCCCTCCCCTACTGGCCTAGTCACCCCCGGGTACCCCTCCCTGCAGGCATGGTCATCCCCAGCTGCCCTCCCCTACTGGCCATCTTGCAGGTGGCGGCCATCTTGTGATGACGTGAGGGTGGCCATCTTGTGACAATGTGAGGGCAGCTATCTTGTGATGACCTCACTCGAGGGCGTGATGCCACCTAAGCCTTTATTATATAGGATGTCAGAATTCCATTCCTTTTAAAGCTGAATAATCCACTGTATGGATATGCCACATTTTGTTTATTCAACAGCTGATGAACATTGAGTTGTTTATACTTTTTGTCTATTATAATAATGCTGATCTGACATTTTATGTGGACATGCTTTTATTTCCTTTAGATACACGACAAGGAGTGAACTTTTGCGGTCATAAGTTAACTGTTTCACTTCTTGAAGAACTGCCAAACTACTCTTCACAGCAACTACATTACTTTACATTTCCAGAAGCAATTTATGAGAGTTCAGTTTCTCTACATTCTCAAAATTTATTATTATCCACCTTTTTTTATTATAGCCATTATGAGTGGTATCTTGCTGATTTGCATTCCCTCAATGACTAATGATGGTGAACATCTTATCATGTACTTACTGGCCATTTATTTGCCTTCTTTGGAGAAATACCTTTTCAATCCTTACTCATTTTTAATTGGATTATCTTTTTATCTCTTTTTTTGGTTGTTAATCCTTATCTGAGAATATTTTTTCCATTGATTTTTAGAGTGGATGAGAGGGAGGGAGGGAGGAGGGGGTGGAAAGAGAGATAGAGATAAACATCGATGTGAGAGATACACATTGATTGGTTGCCTCCCGCACTCACAACTCAGATAACCTGCTTGAATGGGAATCAAACCCGTGACCCTTCAGTGTGTGGGCCGAAGCTCTATCCACTGTACTACACCAGCCAGGGCTCTTTTTATTTTTGTACTTGTATATTCTGTGCTCTGGGACCTTATCTGATATATGATTTGCACACATTTTCTCCTATTCTGTTACTGTCTTTTCTTGACAGTATCCTTTAAAGCACAAATACTTTTTAGTTTTGATGAACTCAAATTATCTAATTTTTCATTAACTGTTCTTTGAGTGTCATGCCTAAGAAACTGGTGCCTAATCCAAGGTCATGAAGATTTACATCTGTTTTCTCCCAAGAGTTTTAACTCTCACACTTAGTTTGCTCACCCATTTTTAGTTCATTTTATATATGGTGTCAGATACAAGTCCAACTTCACTCTCTTGCATGTGAATATTCATTTGTCCAGTACCATTTGTTGAAAAGATTATCCTTTCCCCAACCAACTGTCTTGGCTTCCTTGTTGAAAATCAATTGACCATAAATGTATGCATTGCTTTCTGGATTCTCAATTTATCCACTGATCTATACATATATTCTTATGCAGTTGCAGTATTGTAGTTTTTAAAAATCCCATACTAGGGAATAAAGAGCAATAGACTTGAAAAATACAGGAAAAAAAACAATGGTCAAGCTCTGCCTCTTACTTGGGAAATAGCTATATACTAAGATTCATTTTCCTCACCGTCACAGAACTGGGGATTGAGTTGCAAAATTACCTTGTAAACAATAAAAAGTAACACAATTCAGTTTTATACATATTTTCTTAATGATTATGTTAAACCTCATAAATGATTTTGGCATCCAGGAATAAAAGTAGCATAGTAAAAAATCTATCACTATATCTGTTTCTAAGAAACAGTGCCTAGCACATGGTAGGCCCTCAATAATATTTATTGAATGAAAACAACCATTTCCCAATTGTTTTGTATTCTTTTTATTCATTTTCTGTAACTGTTAAGGTTATGAAGAAACAATTTACTAATTTAAAATCATCACACTTCAGGTTCTTTCTTTAGCAATTACAACCTTGGAAAAAAAGAAATAAAGTAAAATTCCCTTAGCTTATTTCTAGCTTTTTAATGTTATCTAGTATAAGCACTTAAGATTCTCCTCATATGATATTAACATGAAAAGAAAATTTTTTTCAAAAAGGAAAGGAAAATTAAGAAATTATAAAAGTCAAAGTGAATTCTATAAACTTTAGTTCCTACAGTTTCTTTTTATGATTACAATGTATGCCCTTTAAGGTAAAAAACACACAAACTTTTTTGGGGTTCTAGTATATTCATATTTGTTCAGAGGAAAGAGCAATTACTTGGCAAAAGTAATATGGAAATAATTTATAACAAAGTTTTACCCCAACAAATTTCAAAGGTGAGGTCTTTCTAATTTTTTTAATAATTTTGAGGTATCTAGTAATTACCTACCATGAAATTTACCCATTTAAAAATTATCCAGTTATTTTTAGTAAACTTAGGAGTTGTATAACCTTCACCATTATCCAGTTTTACAACATTTCAACATCCCAAAAGGATCCCTTCTGCTCGTTTGCAGTCAGTCCCCAGTTCACCTCCTGGCAACCACTAATCTACTTTATGGACATTCCATAAAAAATGGCAATATAGAATATGCGTCATCTAATCTAATAAAAGCGTAATATTGAAATTGACCATTTCTTCGGGACGCCTAAGCCACACCCACCAGCCAATCAAAGAGGCTGTATGCAAATTAACTCAGCCAAGATGGTGGGTGCCGGCTGCCTCGCCCAGGCCCAGGCTGCATTTCTCCCACTTCCGGATCCCCGCAAGAGGACTGAGGAGCAGGAGAAAGGCGGCCTGGGCCAGCGGTGAGGCCCCCGGGTGCCTGCCTCGTTGCCTGCCCAGGGCCAGGCTTCCCGGTCCCCTGGCGGGTAATCAGGGAGCGGGAGAAAGGCGCCCCGGTCCTGACTGCTGGGGGCCTCAGATGTGGCTGGGGGCAGGCCCCCAGTGGCGGCACTCACACACACACACAGACACACACAAAAGGTGCCTGCCAGACTGGGGCCATCATAGGACATCCACTGAGGGGTTCTGGACTGTGAGTGGGGGCAGGCTGGGCTGAGGGACCCCCACCCTCCCCTTGTGCCTGAATTTCGTGCACCGGGTCCCTAGGATGATATATAGTCTTTTGTATCTAGCATAATATTTTAGAGGTTTATCCATATTGTAGCATATGAATAGTTCATTCCTTTTTATTGCTAAACTAGAGGCCCGGTGCACAAAATTCATTCATGGGGGTGGAGGGGTGTCCTTCAGCCCAGCCTGCACCCTCTCCAATCTGGGACCCCTTGAGAGATGTCTGACTGCCCATTTAGGCCTGATCCCACTAAACGGGCAGTCAAACATCCCTCTCACAATCCAAGACTGCTTGTTTCCAACCGCTCACCTGCCTGCCTGCCTGATTGCCCCTAACCACTCCCCTGCCAACTTGATTGACACCTAACTGCTCTCTGCCAGCCCAATTGCCCCTAACTGTCCTCCCCTACTGGCCCGATCACCCATAACTTCCCTCCCTTGCCATCCTGGTCGTCCCTAATTGCCCTCCCTTGCCAGCCTGGTCACCCTTAACTGCCCTACCCTGCTGGTCTGATTGCCCCCAACTGCCTTCTCCTGCAGGCCTGGTCGCCCCTAACTACCCTCCCCTGCAGGCCTGGTTGCCCCTAACTGCCTTCCCCTGCAGGCCTAGTCCTTCCCAACTGCCCTCCCCTGTTGGCCTGATCACTCACAACTTCCCTCCCCTGCCAGCCATCTTGTGGTGGCCATCTTATGTCCACATGGGAGTGGCCATCTTTGACCACATGGGGGTGGCCATCTTGTGTGTTGGAGTGATGGTCAAATTTGCATATTACCTCTTTATTATATAGGATATATTCCAAGTTTATGTTACATCTGGTGCAAAACAACCTACTAACAATTGTGTCCTTTTTAGAAGGAGGTTAAAAAAAAAAGTTGTCAAAACATCTACTTCTTGTATATTCCCCACTAGTGCCACTATCATCCTAAAATCTAAATCTGATCACTTTCTCCAGTAATATTATCTCTTCAATGATTACCATCAACCTTTAAGGCAAAGTCCAAGTTCTTTGGAAGAGCATATACAATACAGGCCATGCCAATCTGTCCACTTTCATTTCCTGCTGCTATTTTCTCACTTTGCCAACTATCAAAACTAAGGTATATACGGTTCCCCCACGTTCCCTTTTATCACCTTTATGCCTTTGCACCCATCCACATCACAATCTCTCAAAGTCCAATAGGAAACATCATTTCCCAGTGCCAGCCTCACTTTCTCAACAGCTTGCGCTGTAATATTTTACTTTTTACAACCAAGCCCTAACTCTTTACCTGTCTTTCAAACTCCTGATATCAGCACCTAACCTTGTGCCTAAATCACTGGTGTTCCCAAAGTATTTGTTCAACTAAACTGAATGCATTCTGACAACTAGTATGCTTCAGCTCAGTCAGTATAAGAAAGATCAAATGCACTCTAAAACTGCAGGTGAAAAATAACTAACAAAAGCAGTACAATACAATTTCAAGGTCTGGGCAGGTGGCCTATTAAACAGGATATACTCCAGGGGTCAGCAAACAATGGCGCATTAGCCAAATCCAGCCCAAAGCTTGTTTTAGCAAATAAAATTTTATTAAAGACAATAGTAATATGGAAATAAGCAGTCTATAGTTGCTTTTGCCTTACAATGGAATCCAGCAGTTCCAATAGAGATCATATGGGCTAAAAGCCTGAAATATTTACTCTCTGGCCCTTTAAAAAAGGTTTGCCAACCCCAGTATACATCATGACGAATGACGTGAAAGAAAATATCAGAACTTCTTTTGTGTATGTTTTCTTTACCTAATCTTTTCTAACATTTTTGCATGTTTTTTAAGTATTAATACAGCAGTGACATACATAAGTTCTAAATGTAAAAATGCACATTCAAATTGGGGATGGTGCATGCCCATGTTATTGTTTTTCTAATATCAGTTACTCATTAAAACAAAACAAAACAGAAAAACCTAAAAACTCTTAGGACAGGTTTTAGAGTTTGAAAATTTAGTATATGAACAAGTTTATTATATTATATATAAGTGCATGAAACACAGAGAGGGAGGCCTGGACTTAAACTTGCTCCAAACTAAATTGCTCAAAACACCTCTAACGAATTTTTCATAGAGCTAAAAATGTTATTTTAATTATGCCAGGCAGTTTTAATATACTTCAAGTTGAAGGAAATAAAATATGAGCCACATAAATCCAAACTGCTACAAAGACAGCTGTTTTTTAACCTCAGGTTCTGAAGGGCTCAGGATATACCGAATCCCTCCCTTTATAGATCTTAAGGTTAGAAGGGCAGTTTCTAATAACTCAAAAAAGTTGGGTCTCATCATCATCAACAAATTTATAAACTAAAGTTAATTTACCAATTGAGCCTGGATTTGTCAGGTTAGGGATGTCATTCTATGTTGAATCATATTCTCCAACAAATAGTCACAGCCCCCAGAGAGAACTACACTCTACTCTGCTCACCTTTAAGGCTTTTTCTGAGGCCTTCGAGATGACTAGCATCAGACTTTTGAGGAAGGCTAGCCATTAGACAAGGCTTTTCCCCACGATCTGACTGCTTGAAGTGACATCCAGGATCAGGTCGATCCTGTATCCAGGAATCATGACCCTCCCTGAGGCACCAGTCATCATGAGACAGTCAGTGCACTTTGGCACTTCTTGAAAACCACTGGGCTGCTCCTTTAGCTGAAAGGAAAAAAAACATCAAAACCAAAACAAACAAAACAAAGGGGGGGGCGGGGGCAATCAGTAATTCAACCTGAAAAGACAGAGCGTGGGGAAAAATATAACAAAATAGCCTTGTCTAGATCAAAATGTAGCCTTGCCTTGATGTAAAAATCATAGTTTTAGTATCTTCCAGTCACTGCACAGTTTGTTCCTAATACAGAAATTTAAAAAATTTTATATCTATTGTATTATATCTGAAAAGAACAACTAAAAGTGGGGATTACATAAAGTAACTATTTATGGAATACAGCTAAGAAAATATAATGAAGGTACAGTAAGCTCTTGCTTTAACAGACTTCAGATATAACAGACAAATTTTCTGATCCATGTCATATCTGAAAATTAACACCCTGTTAATTTTAAAATGCTTTTAACCAAGATATGCTTATAATTAAATTTACAGGTTATTTTTTGTTACCAATTCATTGTTATTTTTAACAAATTTTAGCAAATAAGCCATATGTTGGAAAAAATGCTGTAGTAATATCACTGACATAAATGTATATTACATTTCTGCAACTATAGTCTACATATTTAAATCCCAGATTCACTGCTCCTAAACAATGTTCGGGGAATGATTAGCACATAATCATACCGCATACATGGTAATTGATTCTGTTGTCCTGTGGTATGACTTTCTGCAGTAGTTTAACATGTGTTGGCTGATGTTCTCACGTGGACTAAGCCATGTCTTAGCTGTGTGCCTTTGTTTACTCGAGGTGAGTTGTGAATGTACACATTTACAGACCTATTCGGTATAAATTTAAAATTACAGCAATACATATAGAAAAATTCTCTGTAAAATTAAACTTTTCATACATATTTAAATCACACAAATGTGTCTACATAAATAAAAACAGGTAAACTAATTTGTCAAATTTTTAACATATCCATTTGGAAAACCTACTTTATTATCTAATGGACTTTTGGCTTTAATAGACAACCCCTTGGCAAATATAGTCCATTATATTGAGGTTTTACTCTATTTATAAATGATTAGCAACCTAAGGCTGATATGAGTGTGCCTCATCAGGAGACCAAGTACTCAATTTTTTCAAGCCCAAATTGTAATCTGATTTAAAGAGGCATGAAATACACTTCACAGGCTAACTGGCAGAAAAATGTCGATACAGTTAAAGCCAATCTACTACTATTTTTAAATTACATTCTAATAAATAGAAAAGGATTTAATCTTATATCCTCTTTAACTGACTTGACACTAACACAAGGCATAACCCCCAGACACAATGCTCGTCCTAGCATTCTGAATTGCAATGTTCATGCTTTTTTGAAATAACCAATTTTAAACGTTGACATCATTATGGCCTTAAATTTAAAAAACTCAAAATATCTGATAAATAGTAAGATAACTTAAGACTTATTCAATCAGCTTCAAAATAAAAATTTTATTTATTAAAAATCAGAGAAAATTCTACTTATTTCTATTTTTAAATACAAAATATTTTTCCTAAGACATGTTAAAAGGCAAGAAAAAAATCTTTGAAGTTATTGTTTTAAAAGTTGTCTCACAACTCCTTTAAAACATTTGCACCCTAAAGATAGTTAACTTATCAAACACTCTATATATATAAAAGCCTAAGTGACCATTACGACCAGTCACTATGACACACACTGACCAACAGAGGACAGGCGCACAATGCAGGAGCTTCCCCCTGGTGATCAGTGTGCTCCTACTGCCAAACTCCATCGGCTAGCCAACCACCTGTGGTCCCACTCCCCCCACAACCTACCCGGCCAGCCCAAGGGACCCCACCCATGCATGAATTTGTGCACTGGGCCTCTAGTTGTTTTATATTCCTTTCTACTACTTATCCAATATCCCCCATTCAGTGAACACTAGCAATATCCACATAGATTCCCAATTTGGAAACCTCAAAATACTACTAGATTGTTGTGGCTTTGTTGTTGTTTTTCAGTTGAGAATATGATTAAACCTATTAACCTCTGTCTCTAAGAAAAATGTGCATGCACACAGATGGACAATGTCTGGAAATAAGACTTCAGGGAATTCACAGGACCCTCTAAAACCCAAGTCCTGGGGTTCAAAACTCCTGTCAAATACTGCTTTATTCTGCTACTAGAGGCCCCGGTGCACGGGGGCAGGAGGGTGTCCCTCACCCCAGCCTGCACCCTCTCCAATCTAGGATCCCTCTCACAATCCAGGGTTGCTGGCTCCCAACCACTTGCCTGTCTACCTGCCTGATTGCCAGCCTGATCACCCCCTAACGACTTCTTCTAGTCTGATCAATGTCTAATTGCTCCCCTGCCGACCCAATTGCCCCTAACTGCCCATGCCTGCCAGCCTAGTCACCTCTAACTGCCCTCCCCTGCTGGCCCGGTCACCCCCAACTGTCTTCCCCTGCAGGGCTGGTTCCCCCCAGCTGCCCTCCCCTGCTGGCCTGGTCGCTCTCAAATGCCCTCCCCTGCAAGCCTGGTCCCCTCCAACTGCCCTCCCCTGAAGGCCTGGTTCCCTCCAACTGCCCTCCCCTGCAGGCTTGGTCACCTCCAAATGCCCTCCCCTGCAGGCTTGGGTCCCCCACCCCCAAATGTCCTCCCTGCAGGCCTGGTTTCCCTTAACTTCCCTCCCCTACTGGCCTGATCACCCCCAACTGCCCTCCCTTTCAGGCCTAGTCCCTCCCAACTGCCCTCTCCTGCTGGCCTGATTGCCCACAACTGCCCTCCCCTGCCAGCCATCTTATGTCCACAAGGGGGCCGCTGTCTTATGTTGGAATGATGGTCAATTTGCATATTACCTCTTTATTAGCCAGGATTACCATTTTTCAAGACCTGACTAGTATATCTAATGAGTCTCACAAAAATTTCTGCCTTCCTATCCAGCATTAGCTTAGTTAGCAAACCCCATGTTTTTTCTGGAATTGCTGCATGTAGTTTGCTAATTCTTCCCTGTTTACCACTCTTCTATCTTTTCACCTTATTGGTAACAAAAGCTTATTAAAATGCAAATCTGATCATGTTATTTACCTGCTTAGCATCTTCAATACCTCCTTTGTAAATGTTAAACAGATTTATATTGTCTCCTTAGGGTGGTATCATCTGGCCTCTGCCTATATTTCAAGCACCCACGCCTCCTACCTAAAATTTCTATACTTCACTCATATATTTTAATTGCCCAATACACTTTTCATACCTTCATGCTTTTTTTTTCACTGTCCCTCTTCCTGAAATTTCAGCTCAATTCCTTACGCAAGCCTCAAAGCTAAGCTCCTCTCTTCATGTTTTCTCAGAACCTTCTATTTATGCCATGAGATTTATCTCAATGCATTATTACAAATGCTTGTATGCTTGTTTATTTGCAAGACTCCAGGCAATATGCAAGAGTCTTCCAAGAGCAAGAGTCTTGCTTAATTCTATCTTTGTGTTTCTAGCATCTAGAACACAGTAATTCTAAATATAAATGGTGTGACAATATTCTTGTACACAACCAGTTAGTAAACATCACAAGAAAAAATATTGCTGAATTAATCTAAATATACTTTTAAGAATTCAAAATTAACCAGGGGGGCAGGGGGAATGGGTTCAGGGTGGAGGGGGTCAATGGGGGGAAAAAGGGGACAATAAAGATAAATTTTTTTAAAAGTATTCAAAATCAGAACAAATTGTTACAAAAGGGTATTTTAGTAGCGACTCACCAGAAAGCAAATATTAAGTGTAACTATCACCAATTCTTCACAAACTGTGCCCACCTGGGTCAAGTGTGTGTGTGTGTGTATGTAAAATAATGCTAATTATGGACACACAAACCAGGAATTAAAGCATAATAAGGATAACAGAATACTATGTAGTCCTTTGGATAAAAACTCCTAAGCCAGGGATAGCAAGCACATGACAGCATATGAATTAATTACTCCTCTTTTACCTTCTCCTCCTCTACCCCATCTCCTACTCAGGGTCTAAGAGTCTTCCTCAATACAGCAAGTCAGAAGCAATAACTACAGATTACAGTGAGCACATAAGTTAGTATTTCAAGGCTACCCAATAAGTGATTCTAAACCAGACCAAACACAATATAAAATATTCACAGAAGGCCTATTTCATATCCCTTGGAAACTCCTTTACAAGTTTAACAATTCTAAAGGTTGAGAATTAATTTTCTTAAAATATTTTGATGGTTTTGTAAGTCAAAACAGTTTTAACTAAAATTATTCACTTCCACATGTATTTTTAGCAGTTTTTAAAAATATTTATTTGTAGTTATACTGTGCTCTGAAACTATAGTTTCTATATCTGTGTATCAAGATCAACTGGGCTACTTCAAAAAATGCAGATACCCAGGTCCGTGCCCAGATCAACTGAACCAACATTTCCAGAATTAGTGGTATATTTTCTAAAACATCCTAGGTGATGATTTTGCAGCAACTTGAAAAAACTACTATTCTAAGTATCACAGTAGTTTACTAGTATATGTAGAAAAGCTAGAATTAGAAGAGTAACAGAAATTTTCGTTACATGTACAGTGTCGCTTATTGCTTGCTGGCTCTAACAGGTTAATAAATTCAGGGTGAAGTTGCTTCACCCTCTAAATGAGAACAATGTTGTGATATTCTTACCATAAACTTCTAGATAACAGACTAGTTATTGTAGCCATATAGCTTCATTAAAGAGTAATCAGCCAGCGTTTCTTTTTAATGATTCTATTATAGTGTTTGTCTAGAGGTAATCCTTAAGAACTTCACTTTACACAAGACCTTGGAAAAAAAAATAGAGTATTGCAAATGTGAAATGCTAAAAATCCACTATAGGTATTAACTTGAAATATTTCACCAACTTCTTTTAATTATGCATTTTTTATACATACTAGAGGCCTGGTGCACAAAATTCGTGCACTGGAGGGGGGGGCCTCATCTGAGCCTGCACCTTCTCGCTAGAACTCCTTGGGGGTTGTCCGCCTGCCGGCTTAGGCCTGTTCCCGGGTTGGGGGGGGAGGGCGGGAATCGGGCCTAAGCCAGCAAGCGGACATCCCTCTAGCAGTCAGGGACCCCTTGCTTCTTACTGCCCACCTGTTTGAGAGCCTGGCTTCTGGCTTAGCAATGCTCCCCCTGTGGGAGCGCACTGACCACCAGGGAGCAGCTCCTGCATCAAGAGTCTGCCTCCTGGTGATTAGTGCACATCATAGCAACTGGTCGTTCTGCTGTTCAGTCAATTTGCATATTAGAGTTTTATTATATAGGATTTTTAATATACTCATCATTGCAGATATATCATTTTTATATCACACCAAAATAAATCAAGAGTTGAGAGAACAGGGCCAAAAATATGGGTAAAAAAATAATAATAAACTGCATCCAACAAATTCTTATTAAATGTTCCTGAAAAGTTGTGTTGATGGAGACTAACATATACAGCTATGTTGTACATATGTTTAGAACATTTGAATCACAGATCAGTAAAATAGGAGCTAATGTTGAAATTGCTACTGAGCCCCTATCTACTATCAATATGAAAAGGCACCACTACTAAGGAGGAAACATGAAAATGCAGAAACACATTTATACACAGATCTGTTTGATACATTCTATCATACTACAATGACATTCTTCAAGATTCCTTAGTGGTCTTTTTAAAAAGAAAGGAAAAGTACCCCCAAATTCTAAGAATACTAGAAGAAAAATAACTGTTTTAAATATATGTTTAAAGTCTTTCCTGACACCATTTAAACAGTTTTGACAGCATTTGGCACATATTTTTAATAACTTTAATGAAATAAAAACATTTTATGGGGGGGGGGAGAGATGTGATATCTGAACTATTTCAGATACTAGAAACAGATTTCAATAAATTATGGACTGTCCTATTAATCAGTAACAGATCATGAAGCGTTAAATACAAACTATAATTACAGATTCTGAGCATAGCTTATCCTTGTTAAAGGTAAAACTATTTACATTTGCCCAGCAATGATTCAGAAAAATCACTAATGCCAATCAACAACTCAAAGACTCATGGGACATCTGCATCAACTTTTGAAAACTGAGAAGTTAAAACATAGCTGAGATTACTCAGACACTTTTTTCCTGCAAACGCATGTCCTTCCTGAACATCTGCCAAAAAGTTATAATAGTTGCCCTAGTTTGTCTTAAAAAGGTAGGAAAGCTCATTAAAGGCAAAACTTTTAATGTTAAAAACCAACAGTGGTTTGTTTTTTGTGCATTTTGTTTTTCTTACTGCTAATATCTTCTCTAAAATGTTAGCTTCCAGAGCAATTATAACATTGAGATGCAGAAAGATTCTTCAGCAAATAGAAATCTCAATATTTGAAAGATAATACTACTATTAGCACTTTCAAGGAAGAGGAAAATAACTGTTACACTTTCTGTAATGTCATTCGTCACCAAGAAGGTACTGGCAGGACTTCTTCTGGCTACTTTATTGAGCAATATAGTTAGCCACCTGTTCTTAGAATCATAGTATAAAACAGTTTTCCATTACAAAATAGTTCTTAAGAGGATTATCGCAGGAAACAAGACCAAAAAAAATGTTTTCCAACAACTCTAACTTACAATTTGGTTATTCTACCAAAACATTTCACACATCCGTAATATAACATACTGAATGGTACCATGATTATTTGGCCACAAGTATGTTTATCAACATCAAAGATTACTACTATGGAGGTAAACAATATAGTTTTCTTGTGTATCAGAATTCAAAGTCCCACCTAATTTACTCTTCCTAAGTGAAAATATTGCAAACATCCAACTATATCAAATAGCTACATTTAAAAAGAAAAAATATATAGTTTAAAAATATACACATACTTTTCCAACACAAACAGTTATCAAAAGTTCTAGAGAGTTATCACAAATGCTACACAATAAACACACTTAAGACACTTCAAACAATTGCCTGGAGTTTTCATTAAAGGAGTCCAAAAAGATAAAGTCATGAATTAAAGTAAAATGATCTTATACACCTCAAGAAATCCTAACACACTAAGAAATGAGCTGTCGCAAAAGAAATAATAGCCCTATAATTATTTTGGCAAACAAGTTATAAGAAATTGGATCTTTCTGGCCTGCATAAAGTTAACCACCTCAAGAGACAATTATTGCACCAAGTTCTTCCATTAACTATTTTCTAGGCTTACAACAACTTTATATCAGGCTTCTTTGTAAGTTCACAGATTTAACTATAAGCCACATCCTCTACCAAATCATCTGCAAGATCCTTGAATAAAAATTAAATGACTATAAAAATTCACATTATACAGGATTTGACATGTACACAAGAGAGCTAATATTAATCCTAGCCTCACTCTTCAATGCTCCCATTTACTTGGTGTGTATCTTTATTTTAGCATTCTTAAAGCCATTTAATAGACGATCACTCCCATAAGACTGTGAACGTGAGAAGTGGAAATCCACCTATTTATCTTGGTTTCCTCACTGCCTAGAAATGCCCTGGCCATAACAGTCATTCAAGATACACTGTGTGATTAAGAACATAATACCTTCATCATAACTGCATAAAAAGCTGAAGGAGATAAACAGGAAATCAAGTAAATAGAAGGTAATTTTAAGAACGCACAAAAACAGAATCTGAGCGATAAGAGATACATTGGGAAAAAAACACTGGTTTGAAGGGGCTGGAATGTCTTTGGAATTTAGATAAATTCTAATCCAGATTTTGACAATAACAAATTTCACAAACTTTAGTGAATCACTTTGCTTCCTGGATCTCAATTTCCCTGTTTATAAAATAAATACTATGATTAAATGAGATCTAAGTTTACTTATATGCCATAAAAATGATTTTAAAGCAGCAGGAAAACTTATTCCTGAAAACTAGCACTGACAGAACAGATATACCATGTGAGATCATGTAATTGTTGAGCAAAAGATGTTGTATGGGTGGGATACACAACTCCATAAATAGTAACAGGTCACATCAATAGCACCCACAAGCAGGCAAGAGTTATATGCACACATACCTAATGCGAAAATTACTGACATTTTCCCTCATTCAATAAATCTGAAAAGGAATCAAGTTCTGCCAAAAGCAAAGGTTAAGAGATCTGAAGAAAAGAGACATAAAGGCAAAATTCTATTTGTTATTCTCAAGTAGAAATTATAACAACAGATCATATGTAGTGAGCGCACGCACACACACAGAAAAAAACACAAAACATTTTTATGCTTTTTATGAATTGAAAGGCTTCTTAAAATGAATCACATAATTTAATTATTTGGGCTAGAACAAACCAATATTTCAACAAAAATTAAGTTTCAACAATATGCACATCTGGGATATATTGTCTTTCTGCTCCACCAAGATGAGACTTATTGGGACACTGAAAACCAAACATGCATAGGATCACAGACATTCATTCCTAAACTTGAAAACTGAAACAACTCATAGACCTATAATGCAACCACATAACCAAAATAAAACTTTGCCTTAATACAAATGACTCATCCACCTCAGAGAAGAAGTTTAATGTGAGCTGTTCTCAGTACTATGCTAAATACTGTAGAACACAGAAGTAAAAGATCCTTTCCCACAGGAAAACTTCCCAACCTACTAGCAAGGTAGTTTTAGGTTATTGTAAACACACAGTCTCATTTCTCCAACATCCTTCCCAAAAACCTAGGAAGAAAAGTAAGCAATTCTAATATCCATGTATATTTCAAGATATTTTTAAAAGGTACAAGAGGTCCTACAAAACAATAATTACCAATAAAACATATCCTTGCCACTGCCAGCATGGATCAGTGGTTGAGCATCGACCTATGAACCAGGAGGTCATGGTTCTATTCCTGGTCAGGGCACATCTCCGAATTGCAGGCTCAATCCTCAGTAGCAGGCATGCAGGAAGCAGCCAATCAATGATTCTCTCTCATCACTGATGTTTCTATCTCCCCCACTTCCTCTCTGAAATCAATATATATATGTGTGTGTGAGTGTTTTTATATATGTATTTATATATATATTTATATGTCTTATAAATATATATACAAATGAATATATATTTATATATATTTTTTTTTTAATATCCATATGTATGAAAACAAAATATACTGTACCCCAAAGGGCATGTTCAGAAAGGTAGTAAGACAGAGCACCTTGAGTGGAAAATCTCACAACAGAAAATAGAAATACATTTTCAGTTACACAACTACAAATCAAAATCATTAAGAATAGCCCTAGCCAGTTTGGCTCAGTGGGTAAGAGTGTGGGCTTGCGAACTGAAGGGTCCCGGGTTTGATGACTTAGTTGTAGGCTCCTTCCCAGCCCAGGCCCTGGTCGGGGCTCACGCAGGAGGCAACCAATTGATGTGTTTCATTCACATCGGTATTTCTGTCTTTCCCTCTCTCTTCCACTCTCTCAAAAAAGCAATGGGAAAATATCCTTGGGTGAGGTTTAAAAAAAAAAATCATTAAGAATAAAAATAAAACTAAACAAACCATCAAAAGACTTCTATAAATTTTACAAAAAAGTTCACTGTTATGGGTTCTATTAATAGTATTTCTGACCTGACTATTAATACATCAATATTTCTGAAGTTTTTCAAAAGAAAGGTAAAGTGGGAAAAAACAACTGAGAGTTTTAAATTTAAGCAACATTTCTATTGCATGTTCATGTATATAATCAGTATCTATCTGACCCTGATAATGACGGGACATCATACATGTCCACTAAGTTTTAAAAACCCCAAAAACCCATTAAAGTCCATTATGGAGCATTCCAAGTTTACTAATTATATATAGACTAGACAGTATTTAATTATGAATTTTAATCTACCCAAACCTTTCAGCTCTATCTCCAAGAATTATAGCCTAAATTCCCTTTGACATCAACTGCTCACACAAAACAATTCTGGCTCTCTTCCCCCTTAATCAAGATCAGACAATCCAATTCTTTACTGGCTCCAATGTTTCATGATAGGACATCTTCTTTTCTTTACAGCCTACCAAGCACTTTCACATACATTAATTATTTCATTTAGTCTTCCAACAATCCTAAGAGGTAGGTCAAGAATTATCATCTTCATTTCATTGCCAAAATAGAGATTGAAAGATGTTAAATCTTTCAAGTATTACAAAGAGTAATACTTTAAGCAATAAAACAAAAATTTTAAAAAAAGATGTTAAATAAGTAGTTGAAGGAAGACTAGAATCCACATGTCTTTATTCCATGTCCAATTGCATTCCATAATGTCACACAAGTAAAAAGTATTGCTAAAAATTACTGAACTTAAAAACTATACTTTTCTTACTTAATCAAACCCTCTGTAGATACAATAAGAATTAAAGTTAAAGTTCTAAAGCAAATGCAAACAGTTAATAGTCTAAACCAGGGGTGGGAATATCTGGCCCGCAGGCCATATAAGGCCCGTGAAATCATTTGATCTGGTCCTGCCAAGGCATTACAGATGAGTTAATTTAATGTTTGAGCAAATATAGCAGGCTAATTTTTAAGCTGATAATTTTGTTTGACCCATGAATGATGGTATAAATGTCCAAATGGCCCTCAGCAGAAGAAAAGGTCTAAACCAGCGGTTCTCAATCTGTGGGTCACAACCCTTTTGGGGGTCGAATGACCCTTTCACAGGCGTCACCTAAATACATCTATATATCAGATATTTACATTACGATTTATAACAGTAGCAAAATTACAGTTATGAAGTAGCAACGAAAATAATTTTATGGATGGGGGTCACCACAACATGAGGAACTGTATTAAAGAGTCGCGGCATTAGGAAGATTGAGAACCACTGGTCTAAACCAACTCCTTCCTATAACATACCTTAAAAACCTAATACGATGTTTAAGAGCAATTCAAATACTACAATAAAAACAGCTTAAAGTTAGAAATGATTCTATTGTATTCATCCTATCACATAACACACAACCAACTCTTCGTAATGCATGCTTGTAGACAATTAGGTAAGGTTATTATTATACTATGCTTGACTTCAAATAAAAATGTCCAAAAACCTCCTAGTCTTAACCTCTTTGTGGCTTTGCTATATTCTAGTCTAGGAGTGTCCACAGCGGGGTGCACATGACAATCCACTGAAATATGAGAAGGAATTATTAAAATGCTGTCTTCATTTTCTTAACCTGAACATAAGAATTAACTTTACTAAATTTATTGTATGAATTGATACTGTCACTCGTACATAAACTCAAAAATACACATATAATTGGGGTGAGGTATGCTCAAAATAGTTGCAAGCAAGGGATTCCTATTGAAGAAAATTTAGAAATCATTACTTCAAATAACAGAGAAGGTACACGAGTACTAGGAAAAAGATGACTCTAGACTGCATTAAATAATAAAAGAACCTATTTAAGGCAGTCAATATCTTGCAGTTGCATATAAAAATAAAGATCTTAAACTGCATTTACATAATCCATGCTGATATAAACATAACTTACCTCATCCTGGACTCCACTGGTAGTAGTCAACTTGCTCCCATCAGTAATTGTAATAATTATTGCTGGCTCCAAGAAAAAGGGGTTTCTTCCCTAAAGTCAAAAAACACATTAATCATATTAAGATCTAGACATTAGCTTAATTTTTCTGAGTAAAAAGTCAATGCTCAGAACAGTGCATAAATCCTCCTCTTTGTTGTTAAATTTTAAGTATAGTGCATAGATTCTTGTACATTTAAAAAAATTAGAAGGAAATAAACTAAACAGAAGATAATCTTAAAGGAGTAGGATTAAGTAGAGAAAAAGGTGGGTTTTTCACTTCTCCCTACATTGTTTTAATTTTTATAGTGAGCATTTATATTTATGTAACTATCTAAAAGTATTTAATTTCTTAAAAGAGACTCCATAATTAAATTCTAATAACTGAGCATATTCAGATATTACAAATTAAAAGGATAGTATTTTCTGAGAAACTTCTTAAAAAGGAAGGCAAAATGATAGGTGAACATTACCATGTAATTTAATCCAAGAGCTAGTTTCATGGAAAAACTAAGGCTACTCTGAGCTTAGCAAAATTAATGATAGTCCAATGCAAAACATTATATAGTGATTACATAGGATGGTTACTTAAACTACTTGGTGAAGAGTACAAAAACAGTAGCAGTGGCAATGGAACACAGTGAAAAAGCTCTCAAATGCTTTATAGGTAAGGTGCAATAACTATATTAACTTCTATTCAAATCTGTGGTCAAGTCATTCTATGAATACAATAATCGATTTTAAGTGACATAGGGGCTCAGATAAACATAAACTTATCTTTTACATACAAATGGCTCTCATCTGAGATACTAAGTACATTCTGTATAAAACTATAATGAAAGATTGAAGTTTCTAGAGGGTAAACCTGGTGTTTGAAATCAAAGGTATCAAATTCTCAGTTACTTAACATTCAAGGACAGAATGAAGTTTTATTGAATATGATGTTAAAAAGCATGACAAATTTTAATGTGCATATGAACATGGAGATCTTGATAAAATGAAGGGTCTAATTCAGTAGGTATGGAATGGAGACTAGTGTTATGCATATCTAACAAGATTGCAGGCTAGGAGATACTAATGTGCACAAACCATACTTAGAACAGCAACGAAGTAGGAGGATTTATACATGCATATACACATCTCTGGGTCTATAACCTTTCCCTTACACATTTATATAACTCTCGATCATTAGCACATTACAGCACATAGTCAATATTTATTGAATTTACAAATACTTCTTCACATACAGTGATTGTGATTATAATCTGATCATCATGAAGTGCTGTGGGGGGGAGGGTTCTGGTAAATTACATTTCTTGATCAAGTTACACAACTTGTAAGTGGCGTATACATTTTTTCAAACTGGTGTCCAGATGGAGGAAGCTTCCCCTGGTCAAATAAAATATGTTAGATATAAGCTCTAGAGCAGTGGTTCTCAACCTTCTGGCCCTTTAAATATAGTTCCTCATGTTGTGACCCAACCATAAAATTATCTTCATTGCTACTTCATAACTGTAATGTTGCTACTGTTATGAATCGTAATGTAAGTATCTGATATGCAGGATGGTTTTAAGCGACCTCTGTGAAAGGGTTGTTCAACCGCCAAAGGAGAACGTCTGCTCTAGAGGATTTCGAATGCACAGTAACATTCAAATGTAATACCATTCACCCCCAACATAAATAACAAATTCTGATAATGCACTTCTTCTCATGGATCTAGGAACAGACAATGTTCATTCCCATCTCTGAGCTTTGACTAGTTCCCTCAAGTAGAATGCTTTTCCTTTTCCCTGCCCACAACCCAACCAATTCCTAATTGTTCCTTAAAGTATAGTTTATCATAAAGTGCTGATGGTAGGAGTCTGTAAATTACATTTCTTGATCCACTTCTTCCATGAAACCTTCCCTGATTACTCTGGCCTTCAATAAGTACACCGTTCTCCTTCTCCAAATTCTAATAGCAATAGTTTTCAAACCTAAGTTAT